>JABLTG010000071.1:0-95418 GCA_016618085.1 Neovahlkampfia damariscottae
TGAAAAAATTACCACCATTAATAAGAGAATGTGCAACTTTTTTTATGATGTTTAAAACAACTGGAAAAGATACAACAGATGCAATACAAGAAAATTTCATGCAAGAAAAAACAAAAAAAGAAGTAGTAAAATTTATTGATCAAAATTTACCTTCAATTGAGGCCAGAAATTTTATATTAGTTGAAAAGTTGGCATTAATAGACGACAAGTATACAATTGACCGAGCACCAGCAAAATATAAGCCATTTAAAATAAAATATTAACTGATGGAATTTTTTTAGATTATTAATGTATAAATGAGTGGTGTTGAAATTGCTTTGCTAGTTATTTCAGGTATAAATTTAATAACTAGTTTCTTAAGTCCTTTAGTTGTTGCTGGTGCTTATGCAATCCAAAATATTAAAAATAGTAGCTGTTGTGGTTCGTCTGTTGAAATGCGGGACGATCCAGTTCCAATTGAACAACCTAAAAAAGAACCAAGTTAAGATGTAACTGATTGGGAAACTTTTGATCAAAATGTGATGAACAAAATTAAAGAAAAAAGGAGAAGTCAAATAATTGAAGAAATTATGGGTGAGGCAGTACCACAGTTAAGAAACAATTAAACTTTTAATTCTCTTTCAAGATTTTGTTTACCAAAAGTAATTTATATAATAATTTCTTTAAACCTATTGTTTTTTAAATAGACAATTTTTTAAATCTTTTAAATTTGTTTTCAACCGTTTATTTTCCTCAATTAATTCTTCTTTTAAGTATTTCAAACCTTTAATTTGACTTTTTAAATTATAATTTTCCTTCTTTAAATCAACATATTTTTGCAATAATTCTTTATACTTTGTTTGTAATTTTTCTAATGTTTTATCGTCTTCTTCTTTGTTATCTTCATAATTTTCTAAATATTTCATTTAATATAATATTAATTTATATTATATATTTAATAATTAAATTTTGCATTAAAATAAAAGTCTTCATGTTTTGGTACTATGAAATGCATTCTTTCTTTGATCCAATAATATCCTGTTAATAAATCTACATCTAATTTATCAAAATCATTTATTTCAAATCGATAATAATCTTCCCTTTTTACTCTTTTATATTTATCAATATTTATTTTATTCATTTCTAACCAATCTATAGCTTTTGTCAAAGTCCATTTGTTTTTATCGAAATTAATAGCATAAATTTTACTTCTTTTATAATTCACCATTTTATATATTACCATGATATTTTTTGTTTCAATATTTCATTAATCCATTCTAAAATACTATCATGTGATCCAGAGCCAATGATGCTATTATCAAATAATTCATCTACAAATACTTTGAATAATTCTTTTTTGTCGTTGATTTCTTCCAAATGTTTGATCTTTTCTTCTAATTTATGAATTACAATTGATTTTAAAGCTGTATTTTCTTTTAAACTATTAATATATTCATGGACATTTACAGTTTGTTCTTCTGACATTTTATAATATGATTTATATTATTTTTTTATTTTTTTCTTCAATTTCCACAAAATCTTCCAATCGAAACCATGACATTTAATTTTTCTGTTCAGTTTCTGTTTGAATTAATTCTCCGTTCTCGTTTTAAACAATTTTATTTTTAAATATAAATTCATTCATAAATAAAAATGCTAACATTTAGAAGGTTAATTAAAGCTTTGAGTTATGTTTGGTTCAAAATATAAAATTATCACATGAGTTACTTTCCAGTATGAAAAATCAAGTTTTATTGATATTGATGAAGTTGCTGAAATAATCTCTCCTCACTTATGTCTGGCCTATTTACTTCACTATCAGAAAAAGGGCCGACAGTCTCAACAAATTCTTTAAGTTTCTCACGTTCAATTTTAATTAGTTCATCCAAGCCAAAATCCCATAATTTGCTTTCTTTGTTGTCATCTGAAACAAATTGGATCACACGAAATGTCTTCAGCAAAGACTTGTTTTTATAAATATTACCTGTTCCATAGCAGTTTCGTGCTCCAAAGGTTGAAATTTTACAAACATAAGAATCATTTTTATCGTCATCGCCTGTGCTCAATATCATCGAGGTTTTACTGACGCTTCTAATTTGGAAAGTAATTTCACCGTACATGTAAGAGTTGCCCCTTTTTTTCAAGAAAAATTCTTCTTTGCCACTTTTGTAAGTGATGCTTATAGTTGAGTTCAAGTCAATTTTGATTGGATGTACTTGTCCACCAATCAAAATGGTTTCTAAGAGGATTTTTGATTGGATGAACAAGTTTCCGAAATACCCGTAATGAAGAGAAAAGCTTACGAAGGTACTGGCGAGGATTTGGCGTATTTCATGACGCACACTCTTCAGCAGATCTTACCAGTAATTTTTCAAGATGAAATCACATATTGCAAACAAGTTATTGACAGTTTGGAAGAAACAAATGATATAGATAAGTCTTGCGAAGATATGGAAAAATATGTCGAAGAGAAATTGGAAAAAGATGAAACTGGAGACTGTTTTGTCATGTGTTCTGCAGTTTTGAAAAATTTAAAGATTGAAGCTGAAAAGCGAATTTCTGGAAGTGGCGACATAACAAAACAAACAACCACTTTTGACAAAGATATATTTTATCTTTGTCACAGTCAAATTAAAGATTCATCAGAAGACCATGTTGCTATCTGTGCTAGGTTCAAGAATCCTAAATACAAAGGTGATGAAGGTTACGTGCTTTTGGATGTTGGGCTTTTTGTTTCAAGAGCACAAATAATCAGAATCAACAAGTTCGAAGAATCGTTTCTCGGTGGATTTCATACTCAGCAACTTTTGACACCAGACAATTCAACAATTATTTCAATCAGAACAAATCAACAAAACGAGTCAAAAATATCTTTCTATTACCCAGAAAAAGTTCTTGATACAGGAGATTGTATAAAATTGATGAAAAAAGGAATAAGAACACAAAAAACATTTAAATTTAAAAGTCAATCCAAAAAATGATACAATCTTAAATATGGTGATTAAGTTTGAAAAAGTTGAAAAAAATAGTGATGATGATTGGATTTGTCTTGTTTCCCACAAAAAAATCAAACTAATTGTTTATGACAATAAAATTACTGATTCCAAAGCAAAGCCAATAGATTCCAATTCAAAAGATTTGGTTGAAATTGAAAAGTATTCAAGTATCCCATTTAATGATCTTCAGGATCTCCTAAAAAATTTAAAAAAATTTCATTATGAAAAACTATAAAAGGGTTTGATGAAAAATTAATAAAAAGATTATTTCATTGCTTTCATATAGTTGTTTGTCCAATATTCAGTCTTGCTTTTATTGACCCCAAATTTATTTTTCAATTTGCACTTAAATAAACGATAAATTTTCTTACCATTTTGTTCCAAATCCAAGACTATTTTTTCCCTTCAAATATCTCAAGTGATTTAAAATAAGAGCTTGATGAGGCACGAAGAGGTAATTTCATCTTTGTATTCTGTATCTCCGCAAAAAATCACTTGTAGCCCTCTTGTAAATTCATTATAAAGCCATTTGGATGGAATTTTAACCATCTAACAGCCAGTATCTCCTTGAAAATGCTCTTGGCATCCCCTCTTGTAATCCGAAAAGTGATTTTGGAAATAAAAACTTTAAAATTGAATATGATGATTGTAAAGCGTGTAGGTAGAAAATAATTCAATCAGAGGCTTTTAATTTTTTTGACATTTTTTTGTTTTTTTTACCGAGTTGAGAGCTTTGGGAGAGGAAATATAATTTTGTATTTGGTGTATCTTGACGAAAATGGATTTTAAAGCGTCCGGAAAAAGTACGGTTTTTTGTGGAAACGGTAAATTTAAGTCGCTGGAGGCTTCACCGGTGTAAATTATGGGCTAGAGCTTTGGGCCTTACCACCTACTTACTTAGTATCAAATATCAAAGATTGAATGACTTGATCGTTGACTTCTCCTTTGTAGTTTCTAAATCCCGGTGTTTGAGCCAATTTGGATAAATCTTTATTTGCTTCGTATCTTTTCAAGATGATTATTTTTTAGGGATCGATTGCTTTCTTTTGGATATTTAGTTTTAAAAATAAATCAAATTTCCGATTGGTCAAAACTCCGAAGCAAAAAAATCAATGTCTTCAACCTCACACCACACCATCAACGATTTATTCGATGAAATCACGAAATACACTCAAAACCCCACAAAAAGTGATTTAAACAAGTTGTTAGTTGATTGTCATCATTTCATTCACTCAAAAGGAATTCAACACTCCGACACACAAAAATTAGCAACAAAATTAGCAACGTTAGATACTCAATTAATCTCAAAAAAACAAATAAATTCACTTTTTGATGCTGAGTCAGAAGATATCCTTTCACTTCACTTCAAACAACAACGAACAACAAAACAGCAAAAAGAAGAATATAAAAAGATGATTAAACAAAAAGCTAAAAGTATAATGTTAATTGAGAATCAATATTTAGATTCAATTGATCCTTTAGAAACACCAATTACACCTTCATCACCAAGATTTTCCTTGTACTATGATTTTGTCTACATACCAGAATTAGTTTCTTATATATTTCAATTTTTAGATACTCGTCCACAATGTAAAATGAAAAGAGTTTGTCAGTTATGGTCAAAAATAGCAGATGATGAATTACTTTGGAAAATGAAATTCATTGACTCTTATACGATTTATGAAGGTACCTTTTGATATTTTGTGTATTAAATCGATTTATCAGGTGATAATAACTATAATAAAGAATCTTCAATCATTGAATTCAAAAAAAAAGAAGAAAAAAAAAAGAAAAAAGTTGACCAACAAGATGCTCAATTTAAAAATTGGAAAGACTTATGTGTAATGTCAGATGAAAATGAAAAAAGACATTTTAAGAATCAAAAACCAATTATACTCAACTCATTCTCAAATGATAAAAATGATTCATATGATCATTACAATCGTCTGTTCTGTTGTAGATTTTCCCAAGATGGAAATTATTTAATCTCCGGAGGGCAATCATCAACAGTTCAAGTTCTAAAAACAACCGATTTAATGAAAAATTCAATTGAAGAATATGATTCTGATGATGATGAAGAAGAAGAAGAAATTTCAAGTCATAGAACTTTACTTGAATTTCTTCAAGGAAGAATTCGTTTAAGCAATCTTCCAAAAGATAAAAGACCAAAAGAGAAAATTAAAATTCATTCAAAAATACCTGCAAATGATGTTGGTTGGTCTGTTTTGGATGTTGACATTTCAAAAGACAACAAATTTGTTACATATTCAACTTGGAAAAACTATGTTCCTTTAATTCCGATGAATAACCCAAAAAAAAGAACGGAGATTTTATTAACAGGTAAACTTATTTATATTAATTTTTCTACAAAGAAGATGATGATGAATATAGATTTTGTGTGTTTTCTGTTAGGTTTTCACCATCAGGTAAAGAAATGTTGGCTGGTTGTTCAGATGGTACTTTGTATATTTCTGATGTTGAATCACAGCAATGTGTTGCAAAATGTCTTTCATCAAATAATGATTTGAACTCTGTTTCATTTGGTGGTGATGGCTATGATGATGTTTTATTCACTGGTGGAGATGATTGCATTTGTAAAATTTGGGATAGAAGATTATTGGATCAAGGATCAAAAAATAAACCAATTGGTGTTTTGATTGGTCATAAATATGGAATTACGTCTGTTGGATCAAAAGGTGATGGAATTACTTATATTTCATCATCAAAAGATCAATGTATTAAACTTTGGGATATTAGAAAACTTTCTGGTACAGATTCTGGAATTTTGAAATTAAAATCAGTTCAAGATTCATTAAATCCATTACATTGGGATTACAGATATCCAGAGGTTTTACCTAAAGATAAATTAGTTCAAAAGAATCCTTATGATAAATCAATTATGACTTATGCAGGTCATCATCAAGTATTTAAGACTTTAATACGTTGTGACTTTTCACCTGCATATTCAACAGGTCAAAAATATATCTACACTGGTTCAAGTGATGGAAATGTTGTTTTGTATAATACACTTACCGGAAAATTAGAACAAAAAGTTACAGCTTCAACAAACTTAATTCGTGAAGTTACTTGGCATCCATTTCTCCCAATTTTAATTTCAGCTTCATGGGATACTAAATTATCCGCAATTTCATACAAAGGTGAAAATGACTCAATTTCATTCATCCAATCATATGTTGATGATGATGACCAATTAATGCAAGAGAACGAACCAGAATACTATGAAGAAGATGATTATGAAGAACATGAAGAAGAAGCGATTTATGAAGATTATGAAGAAATAATGGACGATGAAGATATCGAATATGTATTTGAAGAATAAAGATTTTAATTCAGTGAAATTTTAAACTCAGAATGATCAATTTTATAACCATTAAATTTTTCAATTGCTTTTTTTGCATCTTTGCTGTTGTGAAATGAAATATATCCCTCATTATGTTTTCTGTCAATTCGAACTGAATCCACTTCAAAAACATGTTCAAATATTTCAGAGAGTTCATCTGTATCCAAAGAAGCAGGAATTCCAGAAATTTTGATTTTTTTGGAAGAAGTTTCAAGATTGATTGTAGTTGAATGAAATATTCCAATTTGATCATTATGAGGTTTGAAATCTCTTCTTGATTCTTTTGAAAAATTATTTTGGCGAAGACGAGGATGATCCCATTTTTCCAAAGATGATCCACCATCGTGTTTCACATCATATCTATAACTCTTTCTAGCATTGAAATATTGTTGATTTTTTCCCTTTGAAAAGTTGTTTGTATCCTTCCTTTTATGGTATTCATTTGATTTTTGACTCAAATGATATTTTGGATCCCTTCGATTTCTGTATTGATCTGTTTTTTGATTGAATGGATTTTCAGAGTGTGATATTTTTGATTGAGTTTTATCAGAAACTGAAACACTTTCATATTGTTTTTCAGGAACTTTTGGTTGTTTCTCTGCAGTTTTTTCATTATCATTAAAAGAAATTTCATTCATTTCATCAGAAAATTCTTCTGATGTTTTTTCTTTTGTAACATGTTGCGCAACTGTTTCCTTTTCATTATTTTGTTCATTTTTATCTGTTAACAATGAAATGGAGGTGATAGGAATATCTTCATGCCAAATTTCTTTTTCTGATTGTTTTTCAACCCTCAAAGATCTTGATGAGTTCTTTTTGTAATTTCTTGAAAAAGATCTTCTTACAGGTTTTTCTTTTTCCAAAACTGGAAAATCATCTTTATTTTTACCCCAGTTACCAAAATCTGCTTCTGAATCATTCATCACATCACCTTCTTTGGCTTTATCATTCTTCACACTGCAATCTTTCTTGATAACATTTGTATTTTCAACTGTAGATTCAATGATGTTTTTGTTGACCGTTTTCAATTGAGATTGTTCGGTTGATAGCTCAACTTTTTGCTTTGCCCAATTTCCAAGTGGTTCTTTCTCCTCCTTATTTGTTTGAATCAAGTTCGAACCCCAGTTTCCAAAATCTTCATTTTGAATAATATCACTTGGATCAGGTGATTGATTCCAAGTTCCAAAATCTTCATTTTTTTCATTATTTTCTTGTGAACTTTTTCTTGGAATCTCAATTTCTCTCACTAACGATTCAATGCTATTTTTAGATTTATGTTTTTTCTGTGATTTATTTTCATCTTCCACTCTCTTTCTTTTCGGATTTCTCTCACGAATAAAAAATCCATCTTTATCCAAAGGCTTAATTCCATAAGGATAATCTTCCAATTCTTTGATTACTTTCAATGCGTCTTTTTTATTTCCAAATGTCAAAGTAAAATTCCCTTGATTCTTTGATTTGATTTTAAACTCAACTCCAAAACTATCTGGAAAGAATTTAATCAAATAAGGTAATACTGAAAATTATTTTCATTTTTTGTTCTTTTGTTTGTTTTTCTGGATCAATAACATCAAATGAATGGAAATCATGAGGAATGTGATACTCAAGATCTGAAATTTTGATCATTTCATCATCATCATCCAAAATCACTTTTTTTTTTATACTTGATTCAATTATTTTTGCCTCTTTCTTTTTTTTCATTTTTTGTTCAATGAATTTATCAACATCAATCTTTAACCACTTTTCATAAGTAACTGAAGAATTTAAAGTCTTGTTGAGTAATGATGAAATGATGAATTCTAATCCTTTTCTGGAACTCCAATGATCTACATTTTGATCATTTAATTTCTTTAGTAAGGTTGGATTTGATGTGATAAAAAGAATATTTTTCTTGTTGAAAGAATTGTTTTTCATTAAATGTTCAACATATTTGGTGATTAATTTATTCTCAACTTTGATGAATGAATCTTTGGTATTGGATAAATTGGATTCTTTTAGTATCAAAACTATATCTAAATGTTTTAATTTATCACGTTTTAAATATCCTAAAATGAGGTGAATCCACTGTTTTACAGGTTCATTTTTTTTATCATTTGACATTAATTCTCTTAAATGAGATGATGATAATAATACATCATCTCCGTCAATATACAATGTGTTTATATTCTCCGGTGTTGATTTTGTTTCTAATTCTTGTTTTTTTTTTATAAACTTTTTTTCAAAATTGTTTGGAATTTGTTTTATTGATTTTTGGACTGGACTGATTATTTTCTGATCTTGAACTAATTTTTCAACTTTTTTTTCTTCAATAATTGGAGATCCTTCATTTTCTTCAGTAAAAGCTTCAAGTTCCATTGAAAGTGAATTTTCTCGAATTTTTTTTTTAACAATTGGTGAAGGAGGTTGTGGTACAATCAAAGTTGCTTTTTTTTTTTCTCGTAATTCTTGACGAATTCTTTCCATTTCTGATTTCAAATCCTCTTCAAATTCTTTTATTAAACGTAAAGAGATAATTTCATCTTCGTCAACCCATGCATTATAACCACCATCCCATTCTACGCAATATTCAATTTTTGGTTTTGGTTCAGGTTTCTGCTGTTTTAGAAATAGTTTTAAAAAGTACAGTTATATATTGTTTTGCTATGATTCTTGGATTCATTAAATTTACAAATTTTCTTCGTGGTTGATGTTGGTATCCATCAAACATTTTTGGAGGAATGCAAAATGATTGGATAAAAAAATTCTGGCTTAGCAATATTATAGTTGAATTTCGAATTGTATTGAAATGTAGATTTAACAAAATATGATTTTTTGATATGATTTGATTGGTTAATGATTGCTGAAGAAGAGAAAGAAAGAGGTAACGTTTGTTTCAAAAAAAAAGATTATAAACAAGCTATTAAACATTACACAAATGCCATAAATTCATCAAACCCACAAAATCTTCATATTTGTTATACAAATAGAAGTTTAACTTTTTTTAAATTAAATAGTTTTGAAAAATCACTTGAAGATGCCGAAGAAGCAATTAAAATTGATGAAAAATGGGAAAAATCACACTTTAGAAAAATTTTGGCTTTGATTTCTTTGAAAAAATTTTATGAAGCCAACGAATCACTAAAAGTATGGCTTGGCTTGATCAATTTCAAAGAGAACATACAACAAATATCTGATATAACATTCAAGTTACAAAAAAATTGGGTTGACTTTGATTTTTCTCTTATCACCAAAGATATTCCTCAAATCTCAGTTAATTACATTGGAAGTGAAAAAGGAAAAGGAGTTTTTGCAAACAGAGAGTATAAATTTGGTGATGTAATATTCATTGAAGAGCCTTTAGTTAGTCACCGATGTATTGATGAAATTAACATTGAAAGTTGTGCAAATTGTTTAAGAACATTTCTTCCTCCAAAAAAAGCATATCCATTCGACAAAAAATTTATTAACAAAGAGAGCTATAATTATGTTTCAAAACCTTTACAATGTCAGACTTGTGGATTGGAAAAATATTGTTCAGAATCATGTCAAAAAACTGCTTGGTCAAATTATCATAGATTGTTATGTCCAAAAGGTTATTCTGAACAAGAAGAAATCAATAAATTGAAACAATTAGCAATAAAGTTGAATAGAACCAATCCTTTATTGATTTCAAAAATGTTTGCTATGATGGCTGAAAGAATGATAAAATTGAAAAACGATAATTTTAAAGTTGAAAAATCATTTGAAATTTTTAGTAGATTTATTCAAAATGAAGAATTTCATGAAGGTGATGAGGAATGCTTGGAATTGATCCAAAAACAACTCATGAAAAATGAAATTCCAAAAGATTTTGATAAAAGTAAATTGAAAAAAAAATTAACATGAAAAGTACTCAATATCAAAATTTATCGTTCATTAAACGGGTTAATTTTGAGAAATGCAACTACCATTATACCAAAATCTGATTTTCATTTATATCTTCAAAATCAAATATTGTCCGAAACTCAACTAATGAATCTCAACAGAAAAATGAACAAAACTGATTCTTTAATTGGAATTCATGAATTACTAACATCAAATTATATGAACTCATTATGCATAAACGGTTCTGCTCCTTTGACAATTCACAATTCTATGAATCACAATTGTGAACCTAATGTTACTTCAATGTCATCTTCCAATGATCATAAAGTCTCTATAGTGGCAATCCGGGATATCAAAATAGGAGACGAATTATGTTTATCTTATATGGATTGTAGTTTAACTTTTCCAGAAAGAAGAAAATTTTTATCTGACAATTATTTATTCATTTGTAAATGTGATAAATGCACAAAAGAAGAAAAATTATTTCTTTAAAAGTGGAGCTGATTCATCATCAGAATCATCAACAGGTGCTTTAAAACAACATGAAAATAAACCAGTTGATCTTCTTAAACTTTGAATTTGTCTCTCTTTTTCAGCTAATTCTCCTTCTTTTCTTTTAAGTGCATTCGTAAGTTTATTCACATCTGTTTCTAAACGAACTAAATGCAAAGTTGGATTTGATTTCTCTTTTTTTCCTGAATTTGGGATTGTTTTCGAAACTCTTTCAAATTTATTTTTGATTGATTTAGGTGCTCTCTCAGAATTCAAAACTTCAGTGATTTGATTTTCCAATGATTGAACTTGATCTGAGTATTCAATAGTTTCTTTTTCAATTTGCATATTTTGTTTTTCCAATTGATAAATTTGCATTTCGAATTCATCATACTTCTTCTTAAAGTTATCATACTTTGATTTCAATGAATGAAATTCAACTTCTAAATTAGAATTTTTTTGAGTCAAATCTGAATTCTTTTTTTGTAACTCTGTTATTTCTATGTATGCATTATCAGGTGAATTATTCAATTTTTCCATTTTTTCAAAAACTATAATTTTATCTTTCAATGTTTGTATTTTTTGTTTTTCTTCATTAACTTTCAATTCAATTTCTTCCTTTAGTTTTTCAATTTCATCTTGTTTTTCTTTAATTTCCTTTTCAAATTTTTGTTGTTTCTCAATATTCAATTCTTTCTCCTTCTTCTTTAATTGGTCAGTTTCTTCATTTTCTTTCTTGAATGCAGTGATGATTTCGTTTAATTTCAAAACCTCATCTTTTGTTTTTTTCAATTCATTTTCGTTTTCTTCTTTCATTGAGATAATTTTTTTTTCATTTTCTTCTTTTAGAGAATTCACTTTTTCTTCATATTCATGTTCCAATTTTTGCAATTTTGTTGAAAGATCTGAATCATTTTTTGATGATACTTCTTCAAGAGATTTGATTTTTGTTTCATATTCTTTATGTAATTTATCTAATTCTTGTGAAACTTCTAAATCATTTTTCTTTGATTTCTCTTGAATTGATTTAATTTTTTCTTCATTTTCTTTCTTCAATTTTTGAATTTGATTTTCTTTTTCTTGACTTATATTTTCTATTTCTTGTTGATTTTTCTGCTTCAATGATTGAATTTCTTCTTCAAAATCTTTGATCTTTTCATTGGACAAATCTGTCAATTCTTGAATTTCTTTTGTTTGGTCTTGTTTCATTTTTTTGATTTTTTCTTCATTTTGTGTTTTCATTGCTTCTATTTCTTCATCTTTTTCTTGTTTTAATGAATTTAACTCTTTTTCCTTTTGTTCTTTAAATGAATTTGATTCATTTTGATTTTCTTCATTTTTCTTCTCAATTGCAGCTTTCAAAGATTGAATTTTAGTTTTGTTCTCTTCATTTTCAAGTTTTAAAGAAAATAATTCATTTTCTAATTTTCCACTTTTTTCATTCAATCCATTTCTTTCTTGTGTTAATATTGTAATTTTTTGTAAATTTTCTTTTTTTTCTTCATCCAAATTATCCTTTGAAAACTTCAATTTATTAAATTCAACTTCAATTTCATTGAGTTTAGTAGACAATGAATCACTTAATTTTTTTGAATTTTCAAGTTGTTCAGTCAATCCACTCACATTTTCATTCAATTTTTCATCTTTAAAATTATTTTTTTAATGAATTTTCTTACTCTTTTTATTAAGATTCTCTTCTAAATTTTTGAAATTTTCTTTTTCTTGATTGAAATCTAATTCAATTTTTTTGTAATTTCCAATTTGATCCAATAAATTTTCATAATCTGATTGGAGTTGAGTCAATTTTTCATCTTCACTTTTATCATTTTCATGGAGTTCAATTCTCTTTTTTAGAACATCCAACTCTTTTTCTAATGATAATTTTTCTTCCTTTATGATCACATCATGATTTGAAATTTCATTTTTTTCTTGAACTAATTTTTCAATTTCCAATTGTTTCTCCGATTTAAAAGAATTAAATTCTTGTTCTTTTGATAATAAATTATTGATTTTGTTGATATTTTCTTCATTTTCTTTTTTCAATTTCAACAAATCTTCTGATAATTTGAATAAATCTTCTTTTTCTTTTTTTGATTCATTTTCTTGTTTTTCTTTCATAGATTTGATTTCTTCATCTTTTTTATCTTTGATTGATTTTATTTTTTCTTCATTTTCTACTTTTAATAAATTGATTTCTCTTTGTTTTTCTTCTTTTAAAGTGTTGAACTCTTGTTCTTGTTTGTCTTTCAAAGTCTTTATTTCATTTTGAAATTCTTCATTTTTTTTGTTTGATGATTCTTTTAATGATTTGATTTCTTGTTCTTTTTGTTGTTTTAAACTTGATAATTGATTTTCTTTCTCTTCTGTGATTTGATTAATTTCTTGTTTCAAGTTGTTGATTTGACTTTCAGTTTGGATTTTTAATTTGTTCAAATCATTTGAAATTTTTTCTTTTTCTTCTTTTAAATTGTTATTTTCTTGTTTAAATTTGTTGATTTCTTTGGTCTTAGTTTCAATTTCTTCATCAAACTCTTTTTGTTTTGTTTCATCCAATTGTGTTTCATCTCCAGATCTCTGGGTCTTTAAAGAACGAAATTCTGCTTCTTTTTGTTCTTTAAGGGTTTTTAATTCATTTTCTAGATTGGAAATTTCTTCAGATTTTTCATCAGTCAACTTGTTTAACTTTTGTTGAAGTTGTGAAACTTCAATATCTTTTTCTTCACTTAATCTTTTCAATTCAGCTTCTGGATCTCTAATATCTTTTGGACCATCAACTGATGTTTCTTTAGGTGAATCTTTGGTGACATCATTTGTTTCTTGTACTGAAATAACAGGTGTTTGTTTTGGTTTTTCAATCACTTCAAAGGTATTTTCTTCATCATCCGATTTAATCGGACTAATTTCAAAGTCTTCATTCAGTATTGAACTATTTCTTGCATCTGTATTGGTGCTATCATCTTTATGAGAAAAACTTTCTGATGTTTCACTCAAATTGAAAGTGTCATCTTCTCTCCACGAAGAAGATAAATCAGATGTTCTTCGGGCATCATTAGGATCAAGGTATGATAGTCTTCTAGATTCTTCTGATTTTGTGTCTAAATTTTGATTCTCTGAAAAAAAACTTGCAATTTGTTGGTCTTCCTGTAAAAAAAAAAGTTAACACAAAAAAAGTGTGAACCATCAACTTTTGTTTATCCGAGACTGCTTTAACATATTTATCTAATGCTTCTTTTCTCTTCAAAAGTGCCTTTTGATTTGTTTTTCCAAAAAGTAATTTTGGTGGAAATGTTGGAAGGCCTGCTTTATCAGATTTTGACTTTTTAGAAATTATTTGTGATAAATGAAATAATTCACTAAAAAATGAGGTTAATATTTGTTTTTCTTACCTGTATCTTTTGAGAAGCACATAACTTGTATTTTCTGTTTGACATTGAATTTTATAGTACTTTAAGACAGAAGGGTTAATTAAGGTTTATCTTACAGTGACACCATTAGTGGTTTCATCTTCAGAAATTGAACACTTCATTATTTTCTGAAGTGCCTCCGCCAACCAATGAAATTTGTCAAAGAATTCCAAAAATAATAAAATAGAATGGAAATAATCTGATGAAAAATAAATAAAAATTATCCAATTTAGAATCTGTCTTCAAGAATTCTAATATTTGATTTGCCAATTAATTCCAACCACAAATGAGCAAAACAGACCATAAGGACATTGTTCGACAAGCTTATAGAGATGGAAGTATTCTTCAAATGAAATCGTCATTATTTTCAAAAACAGAATGGTAAATCCAAAACACCTTTTTATTTTTTTCAACAAAGTTGTTTTCAAGCTTCTCATTTTGTGGATTGGATGTCAAAATTTTACAAAATGGAAGACCGTGAAGAAGCTATCAAAATTGCCAAAGACATGTATAACAGTATTTTTTTTCTTTAATTTCTCATAATATTCCTGTAGAAGTTTTTATTGTTGGAAAAACTACTGGATTTGAAGATGGAAAAGGATTTTATCAATTTGCACGTAAACCTTCATGTTTGGTTGTTGGTGGTGGATTCGCAGGAGTTTCCTTTTTTCACATTTTTAATTTATTCACAGATTGATCTTGTGAGAGGAATTCCTTCTCAATTTTGGGATGTCACTTTACTCACTAAAAATAGGTATTTTCAAAATAATCCAACTATGTCTGAGTTTATTTTGAATCAGAAATTACACGATATACGTGTATCTTATGAAAGAGTTTTTTTTTTTTTTTTTAACTTTCAAGTGTGCAAAAAATGTAAAAGTCATTGAAGGTGAAGCTACATCTATTTCACCAACAAAAATTGAATTAAAAGATGGAAGTTCTATTGTTGATTTTGATTACCTTGTCTGTTCAATTGGTTGCTATTATGATTTGTCACTTTTACACATTTCAGATGACAAGGATACTATTCCTGTCATTAGTGGAACTTCAGTAGACAGTATGCTCAAATATGCAAAAGAAATTGAAGCAGCAAAGAAAGTTACTGTCATTGGAACAGGTAAAAATATCCAGTTAAAAACTCATCATTTAGGTCCAATTGGTATTGAAATTTTAGGTTCATTATTGGTTTTTTTTTGAATATATTTTTTAACTAATTACCAGTATAAATATCCAAATAAAGAATATACTATCGTTTCTTCAAGAGACAAATTCTTGGATCGTGCATGCTCCGATGCACATGAATTTGTTCAAAAACACTTCACTGAAAAACAAGTGATTTGTAAAATGTTAGAAAGAGTAAAAACAATCAAAGGAAACAAAGTCATCACTGATAAAGGTGAAATTGAAGCTGATGTAGCTTTTTCATGTATTGGATTCTTTCCAGTGAAGGATCCAATTGAAAAAGGTATGCCTGATTCTGTTGAGAAGGGATTTCTAAAAGTCAATTCTAAACTTCAAGTTGAAGGATTTACGCATATGTTTGCAGCAGGAGACATTACAAACATCAAAGAAGAAAAATTAGCTCAAAATGCAGAGAATCATGCTCATGTTGTTATTGAAAATCTCAAAAGAGTAAACAAGAAAAATTGATACTAAATTCTAAGTCTTTGGTGAATAAAGAATTGAGTGATTATAAATCAGCACCAAGAGCGATGGTAAGTCAATTCTTTTTTTTTATTTTTTTGTAGTTGATCAGATTGAGTCCAAAAAATTCACTGTTAATTCACAATAACAAAGTGTATATGGATGGATTTCTACCAAACTTAATGAAGGATTTAGCTGTTTACTTTACAATTAACAATTACAAATAAAAAGTTCAATACTACTAATTTGTAATTGGATGAAAAAAAATGTGCTTGAAATTTGGAATTCTTGCATGCGTGTTGCAACTTGTGAGCGAAGTAATTCCAGTCCAATTTTTTCTTGATTTGTTCATTCTTCTGGACTTCTATCAATAATGTCCAGAAAAAAAATTGAGAAATTCACCAGTTACATTTTTTTTATAATTTTGTCAACAACAACCAAACCTGCCACTAATTTTTTTACAACTTTTGGAAACCACCTGATTGGACACAGGTCAATAAAAAGGAAAATTATCCAATCAAAAGTTTAGTTATTTCTAAACAATGAATTGTCGTTTAATTGTCGTTGCTCTCATTGTTAGCCTTTATTGCGTTTCCGCACAAAACGTTTTGACTGGAGCTGAAATCCTTAACAAAGGATTTGACTTCAGGTAAGCTTAAAAAACAAAAATCATTAAATTCAAAATTCAGAAACGGTGGAGTCGTTCCAAATTCAAAACTTTTTGAATACACCTACAGAAGAAGTCCAAGAGTTTATTCACCACCAGGAAGACCTGATTTAAAATTCAGAGTTCCAGAAGAAATTCAAATTGCAGGAGCTGCAGGTACAAGAGAAGAGTTAAATTCAAATCTCTTTGGAAACTATGGTCAAATTACAAAATTTGATACTTCAGCTTTTGATTTCGGAAGAAAAGTGGATAATTCAAATTTCGGAATTGGTGCAAAATACGCACGTGAATACTCAGTCATCCAACAAAGAATTAGAGAACAATTCAAAACTATGACAAGATCTTTATACTTTGTTAGAGAATATAGAATCTCATCACTTCCATATCTTCACATGCCACTTGACAAAAAACTTGAAGATCTTTTAGAAAGTCTTCCACCAGCTCCACGTACTCAAGCAGACTTAAATTTGTATAGAACAATCATTCAAAATTATGGTGCTTTCTTTCAATGGACAGGTGAATATGGTGGAACTATTCGTTCATTCCATTTCATGAATGCAGCTGCTGCTGGTAGAGGTGTCAACTGGAACAAACAACAAGTTTCAAATAGTTTTGAAAATGAAATTAAAGGAACTAATAAGCCAATTGATCCATTTTTCTCAAGAAATATGAAAAAAGAAACTGTTTATACAGGAGGTAAAAGAAATGCAAATTTAGGAGCATGGGTAAATTCTATCAAACAAAACCCAGGTAAAACACTTAACAAAATATTTAATTTCTTTTTTAGGTTTGGTTTCTGGTAAATTCCGTCCTCTTTCAGACCTTGTTGTAGATTCAAATAAAAAAGCAAGTTTTGAAGCTGTCATTCTTCATTATGCTAAAACAGGAGAAATTAAATTACCTTTCACAGCTACTTTAGTCAACAACTTACCAAAAGTTCCAGGTTATTCACTTATTGGTACTGGTTATGATCCAGCTCATATGCAAACTAGATTACCAATTTTTGAACATGAAGAACATGGATTTGAAAAACCAAACCAATGGAAAAATCCATTTTACCCACAACATCATTTTTCAGTTCCTTCATCAGTCAGTTTATTCCAAAGAACAGAAACTGTTGAATCTAACTTTACAGATGTTTTCATGTCAAGAAATCAATTTGAATCAAAATTCACACAAAGAACAGTTAAAAAAGGATTCTTTTCAAAAAGATCAAGAGAAGTATACTTTTATCAAAAAAGAATTGAAGAACTTGCTTCTGTAAGAATGGAAATGGAAAAACAAATTTCATGGTATGATTTGAAACTTGATCCAAGAATTTATTTTATTCCTGAATTAACAGCTAAATACATGAATCCTGCTTTAAAACATATCATTGATAACATGCTTGGAACAAATTATAATGATCCAAATGTTAGAGCTATGTATCGTCAAGTTATTGAATACTGGGGTCCTGAATTTATTATTGGTACTCGTATGGGTGGTGCTTATAGATCAGAAATTTCTTTTGAAAAAGAACTTTTAAAAACTTACACAATTGATATGGTCAAAACTCAATCTTCATTCAGTTTCTTTGGTATTATTAAGTCAAGTAAATATAACTTTAAAAATGATACAAGAATCGCTGCTTGGTTTAAAGAACATGCAAAAACATCATTAATTGTTAAAGGAGGTAGATTTTCACGTGTTGGACCAAGAAATTCAGTTTCAAATGATAAAGATGATGGTTTTGTTGGTTTTGCTAAATCAGTTAGAACTGATCCAGAAGCTTTACAATATGACATTGTTCCTATCACAACAATTATTAGAAATCCTGTTAAAAATCAACTTATGACAAGAGCAATTGCTGATTATCGTAAAGAATTAGCTGGAGCTTCATTCAATGGTATGACTGAAACAGAACAAAAACAACAATGTGAATCATGTGTTTGTGCTTCAAAGTGTCTTGGAAATGAATGGAAATTTGAAAAAGTTGAACATTTAATGACTATTTGTCAAAAAGATGCTCATTGTTATGCTAAAATTGTTGGTTCACAAGCAGCAAGTTGTATTGCAAAATGTTAAAATAAAAAACCTTTTTTTTTTTTTTTTTGAAAAATTTTACGTTTTACATTTTAGTGACATCTTCTTGAATATGCAGTTCTACAGTCTCTAATGATTCAAGTTGTTCTGCTTTTTTCAAGTTTTCCAGCATCACCTTTTGAATTTTTTCATAAATTTCTGCAACCGCATTTTTGCCCCCTGTTTTTTTTGAAGTTAGAAAATCTTAGTCTTACAAATCTAAAATTTAAAAAATGTTCAACTTACAAAATCATTGTGCTTGAAATTCTTAATATTTTCAGAATGCACTAATTTTTTAATATTAGGTATGACATTTTTTTCCACATCAGTTGGAGTGGCTAATTTATCAAATTCACCATAAAATAACATTATTGGTGTTTCAATCTTTGAAATATCAAACAGTGGTGGATATTCATAACCGTAGATTCTCAAGTTCATTTCTTTTCCAAAATCAAAATCATGAAATTTTCCACTTCTTATCAATTGTGTCCAATGAACCATATTTTTTGCGCTTGTTGGAGATGGTTCTGTTTGTGAAAGAAGTGGTAAGCATTCCAAATCTAAATCTGTGTCCATAAATAAATTCCAAAGTTGATCAGAAAATCCCAAGTAATCTGATAATTTTGGTAAAATGGATGTTGTAACACTTCGATGTCCTAATTCTCCACTAAGTTATTTTGTTATGAGAATTAAATTTTAATGATTACAGTGGATATAAATCAATGATCTTTTCTGCTTTCATTTTTGCAAGATATCTAAAAGCAGAACTGGTTTGATATTCCAATGTGACTACAGGTGCCAATGCAACAAATAAATTAATTTTCTTTTGAAGCTCTTCATCCAATGTCAATCCAAGAAATGCTTGAGTAGTTCCCTTTAAAAAATGTAAAAAAAAAAAAAAAACTGGAATACCTGAGAATGACCAATATAAGTCAAATCAACTGCTTTGGATTGAGCTAGAGCATAATATATTTGAGCAGGAAAATCAAACTTAAAGAAGTTAAAAAAAAAGAAAAAATTTTCGTTTACCTTTCCAAGGTCAGAAAAAGTAAAATCCCAAAATTTTGTTTCTTTATCAGATAAATATTCATGTTTTCTGCTGAATTGTGTTCCTCTATGATGAGAATATAAATTTTTTATCTTCCAATTTTACCTGTTATTTCCAAGCCAAACATCATAACCTAATCTATACAGATAAAAAGCTAAACCTTTTTCACCACATACACACCTTGATAAAATGTTGAATCTTAATTTCTTTTACCAAGTTGCACCAGAATTCATTACTCCGTGTTGTAAAAAAACAACTGCTTTTCCTTCATTTGATAATCTCATCATTTCTAAAGAATACCCATCTTTTGTTTTGGTTTCATGCTTTTCTAACTTTATTTTATTTGATCTGATATATTCTAAAATGATTTTTTCTTTTGAAGTTTCTTCAACTGGCTGTGAAAAAAAATTTGAAATTTTTCTCCAAAATCCTTCAGGTCTTTTCATTGAGAATATAAAAAACTTTACCTGATAAAATTAAGTTATTTTTATGATTTTGTTTACCTAAAAAATTGTTAGTTTTTGAGAATTTTTTTTTTAAAAAACTTTTCATAATATGGAACTGGAGCTATGGTATTTTCATTCTTGTTCTGCAATAAATTTTTATATTTCGATGTTAATTCAATCGGTATATATCCTAAAAATGTTTAAATTTTTTTTTCAAACCTTTATCATTGACCAGAAAACGGTTGGCATGATACTCCAGTAATAATTTTATCATATTTTCATTCTCACTTGAACAAGCAACATGTAAAGCAGTTGAACCTAATTCATCTTGTATATCCGGATTTGCTCCCATTTCCAATAATTTCTTCAAGCATGTTTCATTTGAATTTTTGCAACATAAATATACAGCCGTTTCTCCCATTGAATTTTGATAATTTACATTTTTTTCATGTTTTAAAAAGTAATCTTTCATTTCATCACTTGTTTCATGACAAAGACTGAATTGAAGAAAAGACATTTTTTGATAGTGCTCATAACTCTTTGGAAACTCTAATTTTTCAATATTTTCTAATTTATTTCCCAAAATTTCAAGATAAAACTTGCCATAAGTTGGTTGAAGTGACATGTTCAACATCATTCTGAAAACCAACTTGAAAACAAAATGATTGGTGGAATATTTTCAAATCTTATTCTGCCAGAAACATTAAAATTTATCAAAAAAAAGTATCATTTTTCCAATTTTATTTTCTCTTCTTTTTAAACCAATTGAAACGATTTGCTTTGTTAACTCCAATTCACAATGTTGAAACTTTTGAAAACCAAAAATTTTGTTAGAATTTTTAAAAAAAAAGTTATAAGGTCAACGGTACGTTTTTATTCATCACCAAACTTGAACGTTCAAATGTTAATGAGTTCTTTACTTTCCAGCAACCAAAAACAAGCAAAAATTTACAACAATTTAATCAAAGAACAAAATCCAAACTTACATGATATTTCAAATATTTTAATGAAATTACAAAATAACAGTTCTTTAGAAACACAAAAAAATATCTTTGAAGAAATTAAAAAAAAAAAAAAAGAAAAATTGGACATTCATTGTATTCAATTACTTCTTGAAATCAGCACAAAATTCACTCCACAATATGCTATAAAAATTTTGAAAATTGCTTTGAGTCAATGTGAAAAAGTTATTGAAGATTTTCCGGAGATTAAAGAAATGGAAATTGTGAAATTGAATATTTTGGTTTTTTTGGCAAATGAGAATTATGTTAGTCTCTATTATGAAGAAGCTATAAAATATTCAGAAATGGCGATTAATGGAGTTGTAGGTAAAAGTTTAATACCAGAAGAACAAATAGCAATTTTTTCAGCTTATTCAACGATTATTAAGAGTTTTTGTGCTACTAAAAGTTTTGATGCCGCTTTGATATATTTTAGAAAAGCATTGGAAATTGATTACGACCTTGAATCAATGGAAGAGCCTGTGCTGGTTCATTTATCGGCAATTTATTCAGATGGAATAAAAATCTTTATTCAACAAAAAAACCCTGATGAAGCGATGAAGTATATTGAAGAAGGAATTAAAATAATAGATAAAATTGATTTTCCATCTCGAAAATTGGATTTCTATCAAGGAATCATCGGTTTGAATCTTACGAAAAATTTAGATATTGCTGAAGAGTATTTATTGAAATCTGAGAAACTAATAGAAGAAATGCTGGAAAATTATGAACAAACAAATCAAATTAATGAATTAATTTTGAATCATTTTCAATTTTCATTGCACATCTTCAAATTTGATGATGAAAAGATCAGATTAACATATGACGATTTATTTCAATTTGTCAATGAAACTGGACTCAAAATGAATGATGATTATAAACAAGATTTGGTCAAAAATTATTCCAATCTATTACTAAATGAAAATGATCATGAAACTTTTTTTGAGATTTTCAAAAATGACAAAGAAGAAGTTTACAGAAAAGCCATGGTTGTTTGTTTATTTGACAGATTACATAAATTTCAAGAGGATGAAGAAATGAATGAATTTCCAAAAGATGAAATGAAATTAGTACTTAAAATATTTAAATTTTTGACAATGGAACGGATCACTTCCAAATGTTCAATTTTATGAACAAGAAAATTAAAGATTTATTTTCATGAAAAATCAAGGTTTTTAAAATAAAACAGACAAAACTAAATTCCACCAATTAAATTCTGTTTTAGTTGCAGAAACAAAAATGTTCACAAAACGAATTTTTCCTGTTTTCACCAAAAGAATGTATACCATCGGTTCAAATACATCAATTGAACCACTAAAAACTACAAGGAATGTTGAAGCACCACAAGATCAGGAGAAATGGAAGAAAACTTTTTCAAAGTTAAATGAAACAATACTTTCAGAACGAATTAATCAATTCACTCACATTCTCAAAACTTTAGAAGATTGTCCAAAATTTGAACAAAAAAAAATCTATTCTGCAACTCTTCGCAAAACTTTTCTGGTTGAAAACGGCACTCAAATGACCAAAATGATTGCAAACCAAATTTCAAAAGATGGACAAAATACAACTGCATATTTTAATGACGCTATGCTTTACTTTCAAAATGTTCAAAAAAATACACCAAAAGCAATTAATGTTCTTGAGTTTATACTCCAAAATGATGAATTAATTAAACCTGACCAGAATACATTCAGTGCAACAATGGAAATATATTTAAATTATCATCCAAAACCTCAGGAATATTTTCATTTGATGGTGGAAAAATATCAATTAAAACCAACATCAAAAATATATTATCTTGTCATTGAATCATTCATTAGAGTACAAAACTTTCAAGGTGCTTATGAATTCATGAAATTAATGCTGGAAGAACATGAAATAAAACCAGATGGAGTAATTAGTGAAGTTGTAACTTCTGCACTTGCCCGCGATAATAGATATCGTTCAGAGGGAATTGATTTTATGGATCTTATGTTTACAAAATATAACATTCAACCAACACAAAGAAATTTAAATGAAATTTTATGTAAAATGAAAGATCTAGATACTGCTTTGGAATTTTTTCATTCCATTCAAAGTAAATATTCAGTTGAATATAGTTCAATATTGTATACTTCAATTATAAGAATAATTTGTACTGAAGTTGAAACGGACTTGGCAACTGAATATTTTGAAAAAATGATGGAGTCTGGAATTAAACCAACATCATATATTTATGATTCAATGATTACTGCTTTTTGTAAAGCTAAAAAAATGGACGTATCAGAGAAGTACTATTTCCAATTAAAAGAGGAATTTTCTTCCGTTCCAAGATTTAAATATATTAAACAGATTTCTGATGCTTACAGGAAAATGGGTCAAATTGAAAAAGCTGATGAATTTGTAACTTCAGAAGAATCAAACGAAAAAAATAGAGCAATTTTGAACGCAAAACCAAAAATTTCAATATCAGAAAGATTGAGTAGACTAAAATCAAAACTTTCTCAAGAATAGAAATTTTTTATTTTGGGAACATAATTTTTCTTAATTCAGGAACCATTTCTTGAAAACAGATTTCTAATCTTTCTTCTATTGTATTATTTACTTTGATTTTATCATGTAAACTTGTTACAAAAACACCACCAACGCAAGTCAAGTAATGTTCTTCTTCTTCGATTAATGTAATTTTAGTTTCAAGTTCTTCTTGTGATTCATTAAATTCTTTAGTAATATTTGGAATTGCTGACTTGATATATGAAACATCTTCTTTTTTGCAATAAACAAAAACTTCAGCGTCCATCAAAATTTCCAAAGACTTAAAAAAAATTAAAAAAAAAGAATAAATTTTGGTACTTGTAAAATAGCTCCATAAAGAAAGTTTTCATATCTAGGTTTGTCATTTACAACAGTATGAGCTTCTTTTAATGCTGCATCACGAATTTGTAACAAAAAAGTTTCTTTTAATTTTAAAGCTTCTAATCTGGCATCTTTTACGCTATTAGAGTGTAAACTATCAAAGTTTAATGTATTTTTTTTTTAACATTTTTTTATCAATCAAGACTTGTTTTTCTTTTTCATTGAAATAAGCTTCAATGGCGTCAATATCTTGATGAACTCTTTTTTCTTTTTCATAAGCAAATTCTTCATTTGTTATGACCTCAATTTCTAAAGCTTTTTCTCTTGCTTCGAAAAGAGTAAGTGTTACTTTTTGTTGGATTGACATGATTGGTTAAATGTTCAAGTGAGAATTTTTAAAAAAAAATTAAAGACCAAAAAAAAGGGAATGAACTTTAATTTGGATGCAAAACTAAAATTCCGGAGTTTTCCGCTTTCAAAATGAGCATTCTTTTGGATTTTTTAAAAAATGATCAGAAAAATGATTGATTGAGACAATTTGAAGTTGGGAACTTCAAAAAACAGATTGAACAAGTGTATCTGTTAAAAATAGATTCTTTTTGAGGTTGTTCTATTTTTAACTCAATTCCGTTGACCAATCAACTCCCCAGATGGAAGTATCTCAGGAAATTGGACCAATAAAAAGAATTTTCTTTTCAACAAATCACAATAATCGGAGAAACAAAGCATCATGAGGTTAGTATACATCATGAAAAAGTTCTAATAAAAAATTTAGTGACGACATCGAAATGAATGAGCCTATGACTCCAAGCTCAAAAAAAAAGTTCGAGTACGACGAACTTTTGAAAAAATTACAAGATAAAAGACAAAAGAATAGACTTGTTGTTCAAGACGCAACATTAAAAGGTTCTGATGATAACTCTATTGTTACAATTCATTCTGATACACTTGACGAATTACAACTCTTCAAAGGAGATACAGTCAAATTAGTAGGAAAAAAAAGAAAAGAAACAGTAGCTGTTGTTATTAGTGATGATTCAGTTGAAAAAGGAAAAATTTTGATGAACAAATGCATAAGAAATAATTTAAGAGTTAAAGTTATGGATATTGTCATGATTAAACCTCTACAAGAAGTTAAATATGGAAAAAGAATTCACGTTTTACCTATTGATGATACAATTGAAGGATTATCAGGAGATTTATTTGACATCTTTTTAAAACCATACTTTGATGGTACATATAGACCACTTCATAAAGGAGATCTTTTCAAATGCCCTGGGGCTATGAGAACAGTTGAATTTAAAGTTGTTGAATGTGATCCAGATAATTATTGTATTGTTGCACCTGAAACAGTTATTCATTGTGAAGGAGAACCAATTAAAAGAGATGATGAAGAAGCTGCTTTGAATCAAGTTGGATATGATGATATTGGTGGTTGTAGAAAACAATTAGGTCAAATTAGAGAAATGGTTGAATTACCATTAAGACATCCTGGTCTTTTCAAAGCTATTGGTATTAAACCACCAAAAGGTATTTTAATGTATGGTCCACCTGGTTCAGGTAAAACTTTGATCGCTAGAGCTGTTGCTAATGAAACTGGTGCATTCTTTTGGTTGATAAATGGTCCTGAAATTATGTCAAAAATGGCTGGCGATTCAGAAGCAAATTTAAGAAAAGCTTTTGCTGAATGTGAAAAAAATTCACCTGCTATTCTTTTCATTGATGAAATTGATTCAATTGCTCCAAAAAGAGAAAAAGCTAATGGTGAAGTTGAAAAAAGAATTGTTTCACAACTTTTAACTCTTATGGATGGTATGAATAAACGTTCAAACGTTATTGTTATGGCTGCTACAAACAGACCAAATACAATTGATTCAGCTCTTCGTAGATTTGGTAGATTTGATAGAGAAATTGATATTGGAGTACCTGATGAAATTGGAAGACTTGAAATTCTTAACATTCACACAAAAAATATGAAACTTGATGAAGACGTTGATCTTGAAGCTGTAGCAAAAGAATCACATGGTTTTGTTGGTGCAGATCTTGCTCAATTATCAACAGAAGCTGCTATGCAATGTATTAGAGAAAAAATGGAACTTATTGACTTTGAAGAAGATACAATTGATGCTGCTGTTTTAGACTTAATGAATGTAAACCAAGATCATTTCAGATTTGCTCTTCAAACTGTAAATCCATCTTCAATGAGAGAAGTTATTGTTGAAGTACCAAATGTTTCATGGGATGATATTGGTGGTCTTGAAGCTACAAAGAAAGAATTACAAGAATTAGTACAATACCCAGTTGAATTTCCAGAACATTATGAAAAATTTGGACAACAACCATCAAAAGGTGTTTTATTTTATGGACCTCCAGGTTGTGGTAAAACTCTTTTGGCTAAAGCTATTGCTAATGAATGTCAAGCTAACTTTATTTCAATTAAAGGACCAGAATTGCTTACAATGTGGTTTGGAGAATCAGAAGCTAATGTAAGACAAGTTTTTGACAGAGCTCGTCAAGCATCACCTTGTGTTTTATTCTTCGATGAAATTGATTCAATCGGAAAAAAAAGAGGAACTGGTGGCGGAGACGCTGGTGGAGCTGGTGATAGAGTTATCAATCAATTACTCACAGAAATGGATGGTATGGGTAAAAAGAAAAATGTATTCATTATTGGTGCTACAAATAGACCTGAATTATTAGATGGAGCTCTTATGAGACCTGGACGTTTAGATCAAATTATTTACATTCCACTTCCAGATCCTGCTGCTAGAGCTGGTATCTTAAAAGCAGCAACAAGAAAATCTCCACTTGAAAAAGATGTTGATTTGGATTACCTTGCTAAATTTACAGAAGGTTATTCTGGTGCTGATCTTGCAGAAGTTTGTCAAAGAGCTGCTAAATTTGCTATTTCAGATACAATTAAAATTCAAATGGATAAAAAAAGAGAAAGAGAAGAAAAAGGTTTGGATTCTGATGATGAAGATGATGATGAAGAAGATGCAGTTCCATTTATCACAAGAGAACACTTTGAAAAAGCTATGGCATTTGGTAGAAAATCAGTTTCAAAAGATGATATTGCTAGATATGATAGATTTGCTAGAGAAATGAAAATGGGTTCAAAAGGAAAAGATGGTACTGGAAATCAAGTTAACTTTAAATGGCCAACTTCAACTCAAACACAACAACAAGAAAGTGTTGAAGTTTTGGATGAAGATATCTACAATTAAAACTTTTTACTTTTTTTTTTAAATCAACTTCATTTTTTTGTTTCATTTCATTGGTTTATTTTTTTTAAGGAGGAAAAGATTGATGGATCCAGGAACAGCTGAACTTGGTAAAATTCTCTTTGGTGTACGTGATTATACATTCGTTGGTGGTCTGGCTATTGTTTTTTTATTAAATGTATTTTCTATTGTTTGGTATCAAGCAAGAAGATACAATCAAAACAGAAATTTATATTCTTTTTTCAGTTCACATTTTTGTCTTTTAATTACAATGATATTCTTTGAATTATTATTAATGACAAGAACTGTACTTTTTCAAGCAATTGAATTTTATGGTCATCTTCAACCATTCTTCAATGCTTCACCTTTTATTTTAGGTTTTCATTTTTTATTTTTATTTTTAATTTTAATAGATGGCCTTTTTATGACAATATTTGTTTGTATTGTTTATACTTGGAATAAGGAATATTTTCGTGGTGATGAAGGTGTTTGTGCAACTTCAGTTTCATTTTTTTCAGCAGTAGTTGTTTTTATTAATATTTCATCTATTGCTGTTGCTATTGTTGTTTATAATGTCAAAGTAAAATCAAATCAAATTTTTGAACATTTTAACATAAAAAAAGTATACACCAGAATTTCAACAAGTTCTTGTTATGGTTTATGGATTTGCTTATGTCAGTTTCTTTTTTATCTCATGTGGTTATTATACAGCCATCTCATTGAGAGTTTGGATGAAAGCAAAACAATCAGGAGAAACAAATAATGACAAAATTGTAAAAAAAAAAAACGCAATAATTTTGAACATTAGATGTTAGTTAGATTGGTTTTCTTATTGTACTTTTTTATTGTATTTGCATTGATTAAGGCATTTGCTATGATTGATATTATGACAAATTATGATTCAATTTTCATTGTAGTTGTAAAGGAAGGAATGAAAGTTTTTGAATTTTTGTCAATTTATATTGCTTTGTTAACTATTTCAGTTTTTTATCTTCACTCTTCA
The DNA here is from genome assembly GCA_016618085.1 of Neovahlkampfia damariscottae. Lineage (NCBI taxonomy): Eukaryota > Heterolobosea > Selenaionea > Neovahlkampfiida > Neovahlkampfiidae > Neovahlkampfia > Neovahlkampfia damariscottae. The sequence goes on from JABLTG010000071.1 coordinate 28,008, forward strand.
AATGTTATTTATGACAGAAGAACAAAAGCTTAAATAAAAAATTTGAATTTTTACTTTTTATTTTCCAAACTTAAAAAAAATCATTAAAGCCACAACAAAAAATAATAATACATACTTTCCATATCTAAGTTTTTGAAAATGAAAACAAATTAAAATTTACGCTATTATTCCTCGAATTAAAAATACTTTCATATCAAAATAAGTTTCAGCTTTTTCAATTTGAAATTCATCATTAAATTGAATTAAATCAACCCCTATTGATATTAAGTATCATTTTAAAAATACCTTTCAATTCAAAATAACCAAAGAAATTTCCAGACATCATCCAATTCACTGTTAAATAATTTTTTTTTTCATCATAAAAACAATTCAAACATTTGAATTTATGATCAGGAAAATCTTTTTTTCTATTAATCTAATACCAAGAATACCTTTTCTCAATGATGAAATCATTGTCGGAATTTTTTCTATTGAAATTAATTTACAAGAAGGATCAAAATAAGTTCCAGTTTTTGAAAATAAATTTTGGAGTTTTTCACCTTCACTTTCTGACCAAAGTTTTGTCCAGTTCCTTACCCACTCCTCTGAATTGAATTTGGTCATTTCTTAGCAACCAATCGTTTTCATTTGTTTAGAAGGAGATAATTTTTGGTGAATGAAACATTTCAACTTTTTTCATCAAATTTCTTTATCTTTTATTGAATTTGCATTCAAAACACATGTTCAAGGTCTTTTATCAGTTCTAATTCCATCAAAAAGTTCAGAACAAAAAATTTAAAAATTTAGTTGTCTCTTTGGTTGGAAATGAACAAAAAGGAACATATTTAGGAATTTGTATATTTTTTGGTGCTGGTATGGCAGCAATTTTTGGACCGATTTTTGGCTTGTTGACGGATAAATTTGGCCACAGAAAGATTTGGATTTTTATAGGAGTTATACTTGATTGTGTCGGTTTGTTTATCATGGGAATTTTTTCAAACGTTTTTATTTTCATATTTGGTTATTTCATAGCTGCTTTAGCAGTTACAGCTAGTGCTGCTCCATTTGCTGGGTTTATTGCGGATGTTGTTCCAAAAGAAAAAATTGGTTCAACAAGTGGTATTTTATCTTCCATGGGATTTTTTGGTACTTTAGTAGGATCATCATTTGGATTCTTAATAAGTTATTCAGGTGATATTTCAATTGGATTTGCACTCTTAATGTTAGTTATGCTCAATGGAATGTTAATAACTATTTTAATCATTCCAGAGAAAAAATTTCAAAAAGATGAGGAAGAAAAAACATTTTATAGTTATCTTAAATCATTTATTGATCCATTTTTAAATTCAAATGATTTTCGTTGGACGTTGATTTCACAATTTTTTTTTCAATTGGGAATTGACTCAATTAGAAGTTTTCTTCAGTTCTATTTAAGAGATACATTAAAATATCCATTTAATTTTATTGGTGTTTGGAATATCAAAGATGAAGCTTCTGCAGTTTCAATACTTTTGATTTTTATTGCAATTTCGAGCTTGATTACTTCAATGATTTCAGGGAAATTATCAGAAATATTTGGATTTAGAGGAGTATTTGTAAATATATCAGGATTATATTTGGGTTCATTTCCCTTTGTTTTGTTGTTATTGAAAGGAAATTTTTATTTTTACCTGATTTATTCAATCTTGTTTGGAATTGGTCAAGGTTGCTACACTGCAATTTCATGGGAATTGGCTATTAAATCTGTTCCTGAAAATGAAAAATCGAATGGACAATCATTGGCTCTTTGGCAAACAACAAGAATTGTTGCAACTTTGATTTCTGGTACAATTTCTGGAATTGTTGTTGATTTATTCACAAAATTTGGTAAAGAATCACTTGGTATTGATCATTTTGGTTATTACATTATTTTTTCAATTTCAATTTTGAACTTTCTTATTGGTTCAATTTTTGTTTGGATGATATCTGTTGCAAGAAAAAGAAATTAAAAAAAATTTTTATATGTCAATTTGAACACCAAATTTATCTTTTAAAATTCCAAGAAAGACTGCAACGAATCCAGCAACACCAGATAAAACTGTTGCAATTAAAACAATAATTGCTGGAATTCTCTTTAACCATGAAGTTTCAATTTTAAGGTAAAATAAAATTGGAAAAACATAAAATACTAATACACCAAATATAGCTCCAGTCAATGAAAAAATAGTTACAATTTCTTCAAATAAGGAGAAGATTAAAAAAAATGCACATAAAAGCATTCCTTCCAAGAGTAACCAACGATACCAATCGAACTCGAACTTTGAAAAAATAACAGATTCGATTGATTCTCTTGTAACGTAGTGTAAAAATGCAAATGACTATTGTGAAATAGTTAATAAAGTTTTTTTTCACACGATTGTTAATTGAATTCCAACACCAAATTTAGCAATTGTAGCCATTATTTCGTCAGGTAAAAAGTTCACTAAAACGTTGTCTGTTGTTTTTTCTTGGAATACAAAAAAACCACATGTTCCTAATCCAATATAAATCGCTACAACAACGACAACATTTGTAAATACAGACAAAGTCATTTTTGGAAGAGAACGGCCTTTTAAATCGTTGAAAAGTGGTAACTATAGTAACATTAGAATTTAAAATTGACTAACGACCGTAACATGAGCACCAAAAGACAAAAACTAATGAAGAATTAACAAAAAACAAAAAAAAAACCAAAATCGGAAATGCACCAAATGCTTGAGCATAGTCCTGAGGAAACAAGTACACATTAGCATATGAATAATTCTCTCCAGAAATAGTGGTTATAAATTTTACAACAACAACTATCAAAACATAACAAGCTGAAAAAACGCTAATACTTGAAAAGTACGATAAAAATGAGAGTTCTCTTGAAGCACAAAGTGGTACCAATACAACTACCATCAAAAGACCGACTACAAATATACGGTTCGCTAATAAAGCTTTTTGACCAAACCAAGCAGCAAAAACTGGAGGCAAAGCTTGACCGATCAAAATTAAGTACACAGAAGCACCACCAAAGCAAATAAAGAAAACACCAAATTCAAATACTGGACCCATAAATTTTCCATACAATTTCTCGCCGATTTTTTTTAAATTGTATAATTTGAGGTGGTCAGCAGCTTTTAAAATCATCCACAGTGTGTAAAATGAAAACGCAGCAACTAAAACCACTAAACTGAGAGCAGGTATTAAACCCATAGATTTGAAAGCATATGGTATTGCGAGCATACCAGCACCAACTGAAGTTTGAACAGATGTTAAAGTTGAAGAAAAAATGTTTCCTTTTCCTTCTTCTAAAACTGTTATTGGTTCTTCTTGAATATTTCCGTCTGTCGTTACAAATGGTGAATCTCCATCGTTTATTGTGGCTATGTATTCTTCTTCGTATAAGCTCATTGCTCAAGTTGATAAATCAATTTGTTTCCAACAAAATAGACCAATAGAAATGCGAATTTATAGAACAATCATTTTGGTTCAATTCCTGAACTGAATCTAACTAACCTATCAATATGAAATGATACATACATTTTAGGAAGGTCCAATTTCTTGAATACAGATGATTTCGAAGGTTCTAATAAAGCCTCAAAATTAAATTTTATTGTTCTGGAGTATCAACTTGGATAGTAGGATTTTCTGTTCTTTCATCATCAATGGTTGGAATATTTTCCCTTTCTGAATCATTTTGAATATCTAAATCACCTAAATCATCAATTTCAATTGATTCTAATTCTTGAACTCTTGATTCATCTTTCACAGTGTTCAATTTCTTTGATGAAGTTTTTTTTTCTTGAACTTCTTTTGGTTTTACATAATTTGAATCTGCAGGAAATGCAGTTCTTCCTTTCATTCTTGAAGATCTTCTATATGTAGTTTTTGGTTTTTCAAGGTTATCTTGAGGAGCTGGATTTGATTCGTCGTCTTGTTCTTGTTGCTTTTCTGGTACACCAGTTGCCATTGTTGGTCTTCTTCCTTTCTTTTTTCTTTTTACAAAATTTACAGCCAAATCACCAGCAGCTGATTTGCTAGCTACATGACCACCTCCTAAAAATCTATGAACCATAGTAAATGGTTTAAATCTGTAACCAATTGCAGAATAGAAAAAGTAGTAAATATTTTCAGCGACCAAAAGAAACATTGATATAACTACTACAACTGCTAACATGATCAAAACACCACCAAATGATTCAATTGTAATTTTGGTTGTACTTTGATCAGATTCATCAGCTCCCAGACAAGATCCTTTATCAAACCACCATGTTTTATATGCCGTATCTAAGTATCCATTTTCTCTCAATCCCAAAATTGCTTTGTTAAAAGTTGAAGCTAAAGAGAATCCCTTTCTCATTCCAGCAGCAAAATTAGAAGGATAAAACTTTTCACCAACTTGTAATGTATTACATGGAGCTTGATTTTGGAAGTACTAAAAAAATTAGGTTAAAAATTTTTTGAAATTACTTCAGTGACTGGAGAATCATGAACAATAGCAAAAATATCATTTGAATTATCACTAACTGCCGTTAACATGGTTGTTAAATTTTTATACGTAACCATGTATTTGATGATATCAGCAACATCAGGATTGGTTCTAAAATAATTCTCTATTGACGAATCAGCAATAACACCAAATTTGTATCCATTACTTCTTATGTCTGATAATTTTGTGATTCTTTGATCACCTGCTCTAATTGTTAAGAAAGCAGCTAAATTAGCAGTGTATGAAGCAACAATGATTAAAATAAATAATAAGTAACCTAAACTTAAAATTCTTGAAGCAAAATTTCTTCCTGGATCACCAGATTGTCCTACAAACGACATACCTGCATTTATAACAGCATTTGAAAAATCCATTTCATGCTTGAATCCTTCATCTGGATGGTTATGATAACCATAAGGACTACAGGCATCAAATAACCATAAAAGAACAACAAAAAGCAAGAAGGTGAGACAAATAATTAACCAAACTTCCCAACTAAATGGTTCTAAAAAAGAATCCAATTTAGCAGCTGTTTGAGGTTTTGGAATTAAAATTCTTAAACCAACATCTAAAAAACTACTTGTGTAGTCAATAACATCTGACCTAGGCCCAGTAACAGTTAAAGATGAAAAAGTTATATCAGCTTCATTCCTAATCATTTCACCAACCATTCCATTCCTGTTAAAAAAGAAAGTGTTAATTTTTTTTTTTTTTTTCCTACCATGAACCATTTTTCAAACCACCATAATTTCCGTCTTTTACAAGCTGGATATCATAAGTAATATTTGGCACCGTTTTTAAAATTTCGTTCATCATATCGATGGAGAAACCAGAGAATCTCTCATTGCCAGTTTTTGTCTTGTCAAAATAAACAAAAGGAGCTTCTTCTATCATAGTTACTTTCACTATTGTATTTGAATATACTTGAAAAATCAGAGCAGCAAACAGGAGAAGTGTTTTCATTGTTCTCGGTTAAATTTAGATGTTACGAAGAAAATGATTGGACTGTTTTTGGTCTCATATTGTTTTGGTAATTCAATTTTTTTTCATTTTTCGTTCAAAAAATATAGTAAATATTTGAATGTTCAATTTTTATCTGTTGTTAAATGGACCAATGGGAAAAAGGCGAACAAGAGTACACTACCAGTAAAAAAACATTCATCAGATTAGTATCTATCACCTTTTTTACAGTTTGAACTCATAGCTTATATTTAATTTGGTTCGAGCTTTCAATTCCAAAATTGATAAAGCGAACAAGAATTTCAAGTTTTTTGGCAGTAAAGATCAATTGAGAGAAGATGGAAAAGTAAAACTTGAATTTATTTCCACAAGGATTATCATTGAAACAATGACTTTCATTCAATTTCCAAATTTTCTTCTTCATTTTTAACATCTTCTTCATTCGTAATTTCAATTTTAATCTCTTCATTACTTTCAACCACTTGTTTTTTATCATATTCAATTTGATTTTTTTGTTCAATTTCTTTCATCTCTTCTTCGACTTCATTCAACATTTCATTTTTCATTGAGGAAATAAGCCTAAATGATTTTTCCCAATCATTTGCACTTGAAGGTTTTAGGTTATTTGCCATCATAAAATCAGCAAAACAACCCCAACTTTTAACAAATTTTTCATTTTGTTTTTTGTTGAATTTTTCTTCAGAACCTTGATCAACAAAGTGAAGATTATTCAGAAACTTTTTTGCATGAATTGAATTTAAATCATCTCTTTTTGCAATTTCCATGATCATTTCCAGTCCATCTGATTTTCTTTGAGCAATACCTTGTTCTCCATAAAATAACAATAATCCACAACGGAATGAATTAAAACCATTTGACATGTTGCCAGCATATAATTTAAATGCTTTTTTTAAATTTTTATCGACTACGATACCATCTTCATAAAACATGGCCACAAGAGGAACACTTGGTTCTTTTCCTGTTTTGATGGAGTTTTCTAAATAGTACAAAGCCTCGTCATATTTTTCTTCAAATAAATTATGTAATCCAATATTATAAAGCTCAGAAGGTGTATGCAATTCTAATTCATCTTGAATTTGATCTGGAAGTAGAGCTGTTTTATTTGGAACAAATTCTTTTAAAAATGCTAGATAGGCCTTTAATGTTTGACCAGTTCCAACTTTCATTAAAAATTGTATTGGATAGGATGAGGAATTTAGGTATGAAGACAAAATTTCTTCATTCATCTTTTGTTTGGAGGAACAATAGATCAATATTATTGGTTTAAATATTTTCTATTTTCCAGTATTTCATTTTAAGTTTGCATGGACTCTCGTTTGCTTTTCTTTGTTCTTGTTCAAAAGAATCACCTGAATTTCCACTTAAAGATACTTGTCCATCAATAGTTGTTTGCATCGAATTCTAAATAAACTTGAATCATGAGGAAAAATAATTAAAGAATCTTGTAAGTCTTTTTTCCCAATGTAAAGGGCAATAAAATCATTAGATATGTCAGAAGTATCAATAGATCTCCTCAAGACAACTTGGTGAGATCTTTCACTTCTGAAGTTGACAAAATTCAATTTCCATTTCAGATTTAAAATTTAATTTCTTTTTTTTTAATAAATTTTTCATATACATTCCTTTAAAAAATTCTTCAAATGATCTTGATTCTATCTTACATTTTTGATAAAGAAATGTTTTGAATGAATAAAAATATAATGGAAATTGTTGAATATTTCCCTTAATTGATTTTGATATCACATTTTAAGTTTAAAATTCTTGTTTTTCCAATTTTTTTTTATCAAAAGTGTTTGTTTTACCTTAAATTTCATTGAAATAACGAATTCCATTAACAGTCCCAAAAATGTCTTTCCAGCCTTGTCTTTTTAAATCCAAAATTTGTTGTGCCGAAAATTTTTGAAGTTTTTCTTTGATAATAGATGGGTGATTAAAAATTTCTTTTGATTTTACTGGTTGACTTCATCCAATCAAAACATCAATCTTAATTTTTGGCACCAATTCGTCAAAACTGATGAAGAGAAAAAGAACTCCATCAAATAAAATGACTAACAAATCAATTTTTGATTACTTTCAAGTCAAAACACCAAAAAAAACAAAAGTTGAACTGGAAACATCAGTTTCTCCGATTTCAGAAGAGTCTCCTTTATCAGATCAAAATATACAGAAAAATAATGATTCATTCAAAACACCAACAAAGATTGTGAAACATGCAGAGGAAAAAGAAAATTCTCAAGAAAGTTCACAAGGAGATTCACAAAGTTCAAAAGATTCACAAGACGAATATGTTCCAACTTATTATTTAACAAACTTTTTTATCATTTTTGATACAGTTTTCGAGAAAGATATTCACTTATTCGATGAAAAAGAAGTTGAACTTTTAAGTTGTTTTAAAAAAATGAATGAAAATTGTCAAAGACTCTTCATTCGACTATTTCATAGAAAAAGGGATTGGTTTCAAGCTTCAAAAATAAATTATAAAGAAATTGAAAATATGGAACTTACAATTGATGAATTAGCAAAAGAAGATTTTCTTGAAGTTTTTGACAACTACTTGAATTATTCAAATGAAGAAATTGAATCTCTGCTATCATTACTAACGATAAATGATCTCAAAGTGAATCTATCACCAGTCCTTAAAAAAGGAAATTTAAAAAGAAATGAAATTGTGAAACTCATCATTGAGAAACCAAAAAATTCAATTTTTAAGGAAAAAGTTGAAAACAAAACATTAAAAAAAATGATTTCAAAGCTTGGAAAATGCATAAGAATACCATTAGAATTTAAAGAATTGATCAATCGAATTAATTGTTTGTTCTTTTTGAACGAATCTCAAGACTCAACTTCATTATTATTGCATGACATGAAAATAGTTGAATTTCCAGAATATAATTACAAACCTACAAGTATTTTCAAAACAAGAGAACAATTCATTGAATACACAAAATCAAAGAAAATGTCACAATCCTTCTCTCAGTATTGTCATGAAAAAAATTATGAAAAAGTTTTTGAACTTGTTGATTTTTCTATTGATTATATTTCTAATAATCCAGAAGAAAAAGAGGAATTGAATGTATTTTTAGTGAAATTCACTCCTCAATATGTTTATACTTATCTCATTCATCATTCAGTTGAAGTTTATGAAAAGAACAAGATGTATGAAAGATCTGTTGAAATTTTGAATTTCCTTTTAAGTCTTAATTACCTTAAACATAAAAGAGGAAAATGGTGGAACCGCTTAGCACAAGATTATCAACATTTGAAGAAACATGTAATTCAAATTTTTAATTTTTAACTTGAAGGAATTGGCATTTGAGACATGTTGTAATTGTTTAAAAGATCAATATTTACTCATTGAAGATCAATTAACAATTGAAAAACGAATTGAAAGAGTTGCAAAAAAAATCAAAAAAATCAAAGTTCCAAAACCAGAAATCGAACTGAAGCAACCAAAACATATTTATATCCAAGGAATTTCATTAACAAAAAATTTACCTGGAAAAAGTCAATACCGTGGAAAAGATGATACTTTATGCACTGTTGAAGATTTGGTCATACAACATTACGATGAAAAAGGTTTTGATTCTTATCACACAGAGTCAAGTATTTTTGTGACAATATTTGGTTTATTGTTTTGGGATATTATTTATATGGATATTCCATGTGTATTTCAAACAAAATTCCAAACATCTCCTTTAGATTTTCGAACAATTGCATTTTATCCACAAAGGAAAAAAGAGATTGATGAAAGACTTGAAGAGATAAAAAAAGATGGTAAAATGGAAGAATTGATCAATAAAACATGGGAAAATTATGAAGGTAAAGCTAATGCTTGTATCAATTGGTCAAGAATTACATTAGAAGAAATTATTTTGATTGTCAAATCAGCAGGTGGAATTTTAATTTCTTCAATAATGTTAGAATTGGCAAAAAATTTTAAAAAGACAAAAGGAATGCCTGATTTGATTGTATTTGATGAAAATGAATTCAAATTTTGTGAAGTGAAATCACAAAGAGATCATTTAAGTGATCATCAAAGGATTTGGATTGATGTTCTGATAAAATCAAATGTAACAGTTGAAATTTGTCATGTTGTTGAAAAATTGACAGAAAATCAAAAATAACTATTTAATTATTGTATCCAAAATAATCATCTATTCAGTGGTTGATAAAAAGTTCATGTGATTGGTTCAGGTTTGACATTTGTTGTACTCTTTTTTTTTGAGTCAAATAATAAAATTTAATACATGAAAATTTTTATTTTATTCAGTTCCATTTAAAAACATCCAGTTTTGACTTTTTTAAGGTATGGATTATCCATACTTTGATTTTGAGTTGGATCAAATGGATCAGCGTTTTCTGGTTTTTCAATATATTCCATTAATGTTTTAATAGCTTCACTAGTTTTACAAGCAGATTTTGAACTTTCTAATTCTAATTGTAATTTTTCATTTTCCATTTGGATTTGAGTAAGTACAAAGTCCTGAAATAAATTATACTTTAAAATTTCTTACGTTCATTTTTGAGTTCATCTTGTCGTAGGTTTTTTTTTCTGTTGAACTGAGAATAAAGAAACTGTGATTGGACAAATCAATTTTAAAAATAAAAAAAGTTCCCAAAATGTTGATGAAAATTTCTATATTTTATTTTTTATTTTTTTTGTTTGATTTTGAAGTTGAAATAGTGTCATTTACTTTTATATTTTTTGTACTTGGAGAATTTGAACCTGAATCTGGATTTTCTGTTTTTTTCTTTTTCTTTGTTGACGTAGATAGGTTTGATTCCATTAATTCTTTTCCTCTTTTTAAACCTGACATTTTATCTTTTGATAAAACAGCGAATGAAACTTGAAATCGAACTAAATCTTTATGAGAGACAATTGTGCTGTATTTCTCATCACCATTTGTTGCTCTGACTAATAAACTATTATCAGGTACTTTGATTTTTTTTTCTTTATCACTCTTTTTTTCAGGTGGAGCGTCTAAACAAAAAAGAATTAATAATTTTTTTTTTGGTTGAACATTTTTTAAAAGTGACCCATACAGATTTTTTTGATTTGGTACTCTCATATAATTTACCAACTTTAGATAAAAATTCGTCGTTGTTGTTTATCAAAACCATCTTCTTGTTTCTCAAAAATAATCCAATAAAAATCATCCACGTCCTTTTTGAAGAAAATTTGAAGAAGAAAAAAAATGACTACAAAAATGAAAAATATAATGATTTTGTTGAAAGATATTCCAAAGTCTGTTAATTTCTATCAGAAAGGATTGGATTGTAAAGTCAATTATTCCTCAGAACATTGGGCTGAATTACAATCAGGAAATTATACCATACATCTGAATAGAGTCGAAAGGTACAAGAACAAAAATATTGAAAATATAGTGAAGCATCAACTACTTCAGGATATACACCATTCTTATGTTTTGACGTTGAGAATTTAGGTTTGAAAATTTTTTTCTTTTACTTTTTAACAAACAGACAAAGTTATTCATAAACTAATTGAATTAGGTTTGACCAATCTCATGATTTTTTAAATTTTAGGTGGAGCAATGGATGGACCGATAAAATATCCAGCTCATGGGAAAATAGCATCAATAAGGTCACCAGATGGACAAATGATCGGTTTATTTGAAGAAAATAAACACTCATAATTTTTACTTTATTATTTTGATAAATTTTAATTTTAAATATCAAAATTTGAGGATGCTTGATATTTTCCTGTTTGAAACACTTCATGGTGATTCTTGTCAAATTTTGTTTGTTCCAAGAGATGACACTTATATTGGATATTGTATTGTGCAGTTGTTTTCTTTAATTACTTCATTTTAAAAATTGAGTCATCTTCATCCAATCACAGTGATTACACTTTTCATCAATGGCAAACCTCAACATTGATGTTTTTGTTCTAATTTCTGAATTCCTTTCAACCTCGAAAGATATAGGTTCAATGCTAAACATTAACTCAGAAAGTAACCAGGTATCCAATCCAGATCAATTATCTAACTCAAACAAAGGTTCAATACAATTCCAATTTTTGGAAACTATTTTATAAAACAAAACTACAAGAAGTGAATACATTAAAAATGAAACAGAAACACCTGAACTATTTTGAAAAACTTCAAAAAAATATCAAAAAAAAGAGAAGAAAAATTACAAAATGAGTCAATGGAAAAACTCATTCATAGCATTGATAAAAAAAAGAATATCAATTAAGATTATAGAATTTTCAGAAGAAAATATGTTTAAAATATCCTTTGAAGAGTTTTGGTATCAAGTGTTGAAACTACTTCAATCATCAAATAACTCTCATTTTACTCTTTATTTTGAAGATTGCGAGATATCATCATTATTATTCATTTCTCTATTCAACTTTAAAAGTTATGATGAGTATTTATTGAATTCAAAGAAAATACAAATGATTCAATTTCATCCGTTAAGGTTTGATACAACAAAAGTCATTGCTGTATTCAAAGATCTTTACAAGTGCATCAAATTTAAATTTCATACACAAATTCATGAATTGACACCAATGGATCATCTAATTTGGCTTAATGACTTGGAATTATTACAAGAAGTTTTGAAAATATCATCAACCAAAATATCATCTTTCTATCAAAAGAAAAAACTATTTCTTCAACCATTGAGTCTAAAAATGATCAATTATTTGAAAAATGATTATATTTTGACAGTTGTTGATGCTGGGAATTTGCTTCAATTTGGATCAACCGAAGTATTACAAGCTCATGTGGAAGAACTGGACAAGTCCTTTTTATCGACTCCAAAAATTCAATTTTATTATATACATGATTTTATTGATAATTTGGAATGGTTTATCAAAAATAGCACTCTTAAACCTCAAATATTCAGAAAGATCATCAATCAACTGTTTGACTTATTTTATTGTTATGTTCATGATAAAATTTTAGAGAGGTTAGTTTGTCTAATTATAAAAATGGATACATTTGGTGTTTTAAAATTGTCAGATGAAATATTTTTTGATAACATATTTAGATCTGCTCAGATTGAATTGTGCATTCCAAATATGTTTTTGAAATGTGGATATAGCATTAATGAAAATAGTTCATTAATGAATATTAAAAAAATGTTTCATATTGATTGCCATCGCTACAGCAAACAGTGTGTGACTTTTTGCAATCAAGCTGGTTATGATGTAAATCATAAATTTGGAGATGAAAAATTGACAATGTTACAACTGTATATCAACTCTACAAATGTATCGATTCGAAAATGTCAGCCATATGCATATCATTATTTGTCACAATTATCAAAAATTATTGATGATTTCAAATCGGTTGGTGGTCATTTTGAAGATTGTTGGTTGGAAGAATTGAGATTCACCATTCAAAATATTTCATATTACCGGATTCAATTTAAGGAATTTGAGTGGTTAAATTTACCTCCAGAGCCATTATGTGTCATACTTTAATCCGAAGAAAATTTATCCAATCAAATTCACATTTTTCTTGAAAATGAGAAGAGCAAACATGATCAAAGTTGTGAGAAAAAGTTACTCCACTTTTGTAAAATTAGAAAAAATGGACAAAATAGCAACCATTAAATTGAATAATCCAGCTAAAAGAAATTCTTTATGCTCTCAAATGATCAAAGAGTTAACTGAAACTATTACATCACTTGACGAAACCACTAAATTAGTTCTTTTAAAATCAACAGGAAATGTATTTTGTTCTGGATATAACTTAAAAGAATTATCAGAATTTGATTCAAAAAATCAAAGAAATTACTTCAAATCCTCGTTTGATTTGTTTAAAAAAATAAAAAATTTGAAACAACCAGGTTTTTTCAAAAAAAAAGAATTAATTTGTTTTTTCAGTTATTGCTGAAATAGATGGTGTTGTTGCAGCAGCAGGAGTTCATTTAGTTTCATCATGTGATTTAATTGTGTGCTCAGAAGAATCAACATTTGCAACTAGTGGTGTTAAATTTGGAGTATTTTGTCATTCACCAGGTGTTGCATTGTTCCGAAACATGTCATCTGAAAAGAAAGTAAAAGAGATGCTTTTAACAGGAGAACCAATGAATGCCACTGAAGCACTTCAGTTTGGCTTCATTAATCGTGTTGCTTCAAAAGAAAATTTGGAAAAAGAAACTGAGAAATTGGTGAAGTCAATTTTGCACAATTCATCAGAAATTGTTTGTTTTGGAAAAGGAATTTTTCAAAAACAGATTGAGATGACTGAAGACGAAGCAATTAATTTCACTTTGGATGCCATGATGGAAAATATGGAGCTCAATGATTCAAAGGAAGGAATGAAAGCGTTCAAAGAGAAAAGAAAACCTCAATGGAAAGAATAAATTCATCAAACATGCACTTATTTCGTGATTGTCTCTATCTGGATAGTGAAATTGGTGAGAGCGTTTTCTCTGTTTTGGACACAACAAATTCACCATTTTAAGCATTGCCAAAAAAGAACTTTCTAATGGTGAATGGAAATTCACTTGCCTAATCAGTAACAATTCACCCAATTTGTAAATAATACTTTTTGGGAATACTAAAAAAAGAAAATCTAAAGTTCATTTTGAGAAAAACAGAGGACCAGATTTGCAATGAATCTCTATTAATAGTGAAACAAAGATGGTTGGTCAAACTGAAAAACGTATTTGAAACAAATATGAACAAACGTAAAAGAGAACAAGACACAGAAGCAGCAATAGCAAACTTCACAAAACACTTTAAATATGACTATGAAGAAGCAGACAAAAGAAAAAGATACAAACTGGAGAATCTGATAAACCTTGAACCACAGTTTGCTGTCTTTGAGGAGACGCCTGAATTGTCACTTCAAGATGAAGAACAATGGAGTTTAGAGACATTCGAATTTGAAGAATATCCAGAAGAACTCAAAGATCAAATTAAATGTACATTACCAAACGAGAAAAAAATTTTGAACAAAGTGGAATCATTCACAAATTTATCGAAGTTGAATTAAATTTTTTGTTTTTTTTAAACTCCGATTTTGACAATTTTCCGAATTTTCCATTAAAACTTCTGTATTTTGATTGGATAAATCTGACAGATGAAGAAAGTTACAAAGTTGTTGTTTGTTTATTTTTTGGTTTTCGTTATAGTAGAAGCAATTGATCTTAAATTTGTACCTGCAGAAAACTTAAACACTTGTTATGGAAGTCCAGCATGTTCTTGTATTTTAAAATGTGTTTCTTATCGAAAAACAACTTTTTATGCTCAATCACTGCTTGGATACTGTAAAAAGAAATTGAAATGTTATGTAAAAATGTTGAAGAATATTCAAATTGGACAATGTTGTTATCAATGTGCTTCATTACCAAAACACAAAAAAAAAACTGAAAAGAAAATGAAAAAATTGGAGCAATGACTTATTAAAGGTGAAACATTGGAATTTTAATATTTTCACTACATCAGGAGTGAAACATTTAATTGTAGTATCAGCAATATGTTCCAAAATTTAACACCACACATTTCAAAAAGAGAATGAAAAATTCTCCTGAAGAACAAAAACTTTCAAAACCTCTCTGTAGTATAATCATTCTCTTGAACGTTTGTTTGATTTGTATTCACTGTCAAAAACTTTAGTAGCCAAAAAAAATTTTCCATTTTTTCAAATTCTTCATTTGTCTTAGATTGAACAACTGTTTTTAAAATCACCAAATGATGCTTTTAATTCTATATGTTCCATTGCATTCGACCATTGGTCCGAACGAATAGTTTTCCTATTCTCCTCTCCATATTTGGAAGAGGAGTTCAGATTTGATATTGTAACTTTCTTGGAGGTGGTACTTGATTTCGTGTATTTCCTTTTCTTTTTAGATTCTTTGATTTCATGATCTTCTGGATCTTCTGATGATTCAGAATATTCAATTTCGACAGGTTTTGAGTTTATTTCATTTCTCTCATAATTTTCGAATTCAAATATAGTCAAAATCTTTTCACCTCCTACAAGTTGATCAACTTAATTCAGTCATTGGATATACTCCCACAATCTCCTGATTACAATCTATTAACGTAACTTTGTTATGTGAAACTTGTGATACTTCCAAAGGTCCAATAAATCGAACTAACATTTTTCTATCCTTTTTGAGTTTTACCATAACATGATCCCCCCATTTCAAAATCTCAGGTTGTTTCATTGGACTATCAACTTTTTTGAAGCATTAATCTTGTTCCGAATTTCAGGGTAAATCACATCATTGATGTATTTCCAATGTCGTAAGATCTTTTTCCTTGCTTTGACAGGATTTGAATACCGTTTTGAAGTTTCACCGTTCTTCCAAACCAATTCAAATGGAGATACTTCTAAACCATCGAGTATCCTGGTATTCATTGAGAACTGAACTAAAGGAATACTATCTGTCCAATTCTTTTCTTTCACATTTTTCATTGTTGACTCTAAAACTGATCTGCAATATCTTTCTGAAATTCCTTTTGCTTGATGATCAGCTGTTAACGTGAAATGACTGTTGTACAGAAGTTTCTCAGCCAGTAAACTATTCAATCGATTTAAAAAGTTTGTACCTTGATCAAATTTCGTTTTGCTTGGTATTTCATAGTTTTTACAAATCTCGAATAGGAATTCACTTGTAGTTTTTGCTGTAAAGTCCTTCACATTCTTTAACCAAACAAATTTCGTGAAAACATCTACAATGACAATCACAGTCCTATCTTCTGCTTCTTGATTCATGAATAACACATCTCCTACAATACTCTCCATTGGATAATCTGCAATGTGGCTTTTAAAAGGAGCACGTAAAATATAAGGACTATTTGTGTATTTTCTACATCTATCACATGATAACACAACTTCACATACTTTGTTGTAAGGAATTGATTTGATTCCCAAAGTAGTTTTTATAAATCTGTAGGTTTGATTCATTCCGTAATGGTTCTCATTGTGAATAAGTTCAAATAAAACTGATGATTTTTTTGGTTCGAAACCCACAAGATTTACCAACTTTTTATTCAAGTGATGAATTTCTGTAATAAAAAAAAAAACTACAAATAAACTGGTTCTAACTTTTCGTTGTTTTTATTGGTTGCTCATGTCTGATTTTTTCACACCACTCATCAAGTCAAAGCCACTCAAAGGACAAGTAGCCATAATCACAGGTTCTTCAAGAGGGATAGGTCGTGAAGTTGCTTTAGTTTTTGCTCAAGCTGGTTGTAATGTCGTTATCACTGGAAAATCAGACACCAAACAAAAAACATTAGAAGGAACAATTTACACAGTAGCAGAAGAATGTGAAAAATTTGGAATCAAAGCTTTACCAGTGAAACTAAACGTAAGAGATGTACAATCTGTTAATGATATGGTCGAAAAAGTGATAAAAGAATTTGGCCGAGTTGATATTCTAATCAACAACGCAGGTAAGTAGTTTTTCAAAAATGAACTTTTATAAGGTGCTTTATGGTGGAAAAAAGTGAAAGATACACCAATGTCAAAATATGATTTGATTAATGAAGTGAATTCTAGAGGTACTTTTGCATGCACAAGTGCTGTTTTACCATATATGTTAAAACAAAATTCTGGTAGAATTATCAACATGTCACCACCTATAGATTTAAAAGCTGTTTCTGGTAAAGTTGCTTATTTCATCAGTAAATTTGGAATGACATTACAAGTTCATGGATTGGCTGACGAAGTAAAAGACACAAATATTGGTATTTATGCTTTATGGCCTGCTACTTTAATTGAAAGTTTTGCTACAAAAAATTTCAAAATGGGAGATGAATCCATTTGGAGAAAAGCTTCTATTTTATCAGATTGTTGTTTAAGTTTAGTGACATCCAAGGATAAAGAATTATCTGGAAAAGCTTTGATTGATGAAGATTATTTGAGATCAATTGGAATGAATGATTTTAAGGTTTATCGAAAAAATCCAGATATTGAACCACCAAGAATTACAATCGCTCAAAAAATGGAAAGAGGTGGTAAAATTCCAAGTAAATATTAAATTATTATTGTTTTTCTATTAATATTATCAAGAAAAAATGAGAAAAGAAATTTCTGCCCACTGAACAAAACATCAAGACGTTGTAAAAATTCAAAACGTAAAACTAAATTTTTTATGAAAATACTAGAACAAGTATACTTCTTTCTTTCTATTTTGTTGTTTGTGCTTTGGTAGTTTTTTAAATTCTTCAATCTCCATTTTAAAAATTTCAACAAACTCTTCTTCACTCAAATATGTCTTTACCATTAAAAAATGAATAAATCTTACTTCTAATTTGGTTGCATCTACTCCCTCTGGTAACTCATCAGATAATAATTGATTGTAAGAATACGTAGTTCTTTGGTATTCATCCAAGATTTTTCTCGAATTCAATAACTTCTTTTCAACTTTTGAATTTGAAGAAACCACCCAAGCTTGAAATAAAATGGAGAAATCTATCGGTTCTCCTTTAGATTTAACAACAAAAAGATTTTTGGCTTCAACTTTTTTTGTGTATTTTTCAGCCAATTCCAATGTGAATTTCCTTGAATAAAAACTTGATTTTTCACCAAACCAACAATAGACAATATCTCCATTGTGAAGAACATAAACATCTTCTTCATTTAAATTTGATTGTGAAAAATCATAAATTTCTGAATATTCAACAACTCCAGACTGTGCAAAAAAGTGATACAATTTCATTGGATTTCTAGAACCTGAGACAACAGTTTCCACATTGAAAGATTTCTTTAACAAAGATGAAATGTCATTTGATTCATCATTAATTATCAATTTTTTATCAGAAATAGCTCCAACAACTTTTTTAGTGTACTCAATCTCTTCTTCAGTGCAGTGGTTTCCAATTCTAATGACAACTTCATTGTTTGTTTTGAAGATAAACACAGAGTTTGAATGAATGTAAACATAGTTTTTATCGATTCCTATAGCTCTAATAGCACCTGTATTAGATTTTCTGATTTCTAATACCTCCATTGAATTTTGTTCATAATCGCTATGTTTTCCAAAATGAATGATGAAAGTATCAAACATTGAAAGGAAATGAGAAGTTTCTTGATGTTGTAATATGCGTATTTGAACATTTTCTTCCTGTAAATTTTCAGCTAAATTGACACTTAAAAGTGCAGAAGAACCTTTATCATTTTTCGAAGAATTTGATCCTTGCCAAAAATATACAACATAATAGTACTTGTTTTTCTTCATATACTTGTATAAAATAATGTAACAATCACCTGAAAAGAATCTTCCATACATTTCTTTAGGATATTTTACTTTTTCAAATTCTTCAATTTTCCAAATCATAATCTCAGACGAATTTCCATCATTGATAATTTCTTGTTTTTCTTTTGATTTGAAATTGATCAAATCATCTGGAGAAATAGATTTTTGTTCCAATTTTCCTTGAAATTGATGTTAGAAATCTGAAAAATCCTACTTGAAACATTGGATGATGATTCCATTCCTACAGAACTTGCAGAGACATTTACTGGTAAAGCAGATGGAAAATCGGTGAACTTTTCTTTGAAAACAACAGTTTCTGCCATTTCAATATGTCTTGTTGTTGTTATCCAAAATGGTCGATCTTCTAAGGATTCAAATTTCATTGCCATTTGCTTTGCCATCTTTTTGGATTCTGAATCTGAATTTTTTCCTTCCCAGACATGAATTTCATAAAAACAATCCAACACAAAAACAGCATCAGAAGTCAAAATATCTTTTGACATCAATTGATTTGTTGAAACCATCATTGAGTTACATTTTCCATTTTGAAAAGTAATTTTGTATAAGAATGTTTGTTTGTCAATAGTTTCTTCTTCTTCTTGATCTGTGATTCCATTGTCAAGAGGAACTTCTTGTATTTTTGGCTGTCCTGTTAATAATTTCCAAAATTCTTTGAACATTGTTGAATCTTCATCTTTTCCTTCATCCATAATAAAAGCTTTTGCATTTCCTGATCTTTCTTTCACTCTTAAATTAGTTGTGACATCTAAACCTCTTGCCCTTTTGAACTTTGATGATTTCTTTCCATTCCATTGATAGATTTTCATTCCCGCATCCAACACAAATACATCACTTGAATTCAATGATTCAATTGAAAACAAAACAACTCTTGAACGAATTCTTTTCTTTCCTTTGACTTGAATTAACATTAACACTTTTCCATTCTTCACATGAGTTGGATTGATGTCATTCAAAAACAATTCATCTTCATCAATTCTACCAGAGATTTCTGAAATTTTCATTAAATTTTCCAACTTTAAATTCATTGCTTCTTCTTTTTCTTCAATATCAGAAAATCTAAATTCGTGTTAATTTCGTGTTTTGTTTACTTGATATTCAATAATTTTGATTTTGTTTGAGACAAATCTGTAATATTCTTTGGTTGATGCCATAATCTCATTTGATCAATTTGAAAGGTGGAAAATAATTCTTTGAAATATTTGATTGTAAAATCAACTGGAATATCTTTGATTGACATGTAAAATGGTTTTGGTGTTTCTTTAACAATATATGGTTCTATATACATTTCATTATCATTCAAAGTTATTGAATTTGAATCAACAGCATTTTGACCACTTTCCCCTCTTTCAAATCTAAAAAAATAATGATTAACACAAAAATTATATTTACTTGATCAAACAAGCGTTTGAAATTCCAACAATCATTTTGTTTCCTTTATAAAATTTAACAGACAAAATAGTTCCAAAATTTTTTTCAAAGAATGATGTAATTTCAGATTCTTTTTCTTTCTCTGGGATTGGATGAACAATTATTCTAGTTTGATTCATTTCTCTGCCTTGAATCAATCCTAAATTCATCAAGTGATTTGAATTTTTTGAATCAGGTTCAACCAGTCCATCAAAGTAATCAAACCATTCATCTTTAAAAATTTAAGTTCCCAAAATTCCATTTGATTACCTCTTTGTGATTCAATATTTGTTTTAAATAAGAATTTTTCATCATCTTTTGATGTAAATTCTAAATAAAAATAATCACTTCCTTGAAGATGCGTTCCTCTCACAGTCGGTGTTTTTGACACGGATTTCAAATCTAAAATGTATAGTCTCATTTGAGCAATAGTTGAATATCTAGAAGAAAAGAAAAATAAATGATCATTGATGTAGTATATCCAACGAGTATTCCATCCTCTGATTTTATTTCTTGCTTTCACAGCAAATAGAAATGTAGCTTGTAAAGGTTTTTCATTCTTGAAAGTTAATTCGATAATTTCTTACTTGATAATAAACTTTGATATTTTTGTTCATCAAAGAAATCCAATGATCACGACTCTTTTGACTTTCACACATGAAATAATACATTTTTTCCTTTGTACAGATTTGCAGTCCAAAATTGTCTTCCTCTGAATTATCACTTAATTTTGCTTCATGAACTGCGAGTACTGATGAAAAAGGAATAGGATCTGATTTCTTTGAGATTTTTCTTGAATATTGGTTTAACAATATCTCACGATTCTTTATAGAAATCCAGAACTTGTCTCTTTTTTCAGGATCTTTTTCGTTGATGTGAAATAAAAATCCTTCATTTGAACTTCTGAGAAAGACACTTTCAGCTTCAGGTCTTTGTTTACCACCATCTTCTGATGATAATTCATAAACAGAAATCATATCATCAGTTTTTAAAGAAACAACATCTGGTGGGAAATCAAACCCTTTGAACCATTGTTCTGAAGACAAAGAAGGTTTTCCACTTGGAACTTTAGGATAGATATCTTCTTGAAAAATTGAAATCAATTTATCATCTTTTTTCATTTTTAAACTTGATTCTTTTCTTGGAACTGTCACTGAAATCGTTTGAATTTCTTTCCCGGTTAATTTCATAAAACTTCCAATTTCACATTTTTCCACATTATTGAATCTTTGAGGAACCATTGCTACACCTGCTTGTGATAATTGAGATTTGAATTCACCTAAGAAATTGACACCAGAGCTGTCATTTGTTATTTCATAAAATTTAATATTGTTGTCTCCTTTACCAGCAAGGTACAATAAATTATTACCATGGTCCAAATAAGTCCAAAATAGTGTTGGTAAATCATCTATAGCATTTGTTTGGATTGATGTTTCCAAGCTTTTTCTCATATCCCATAAGGATATTTCTCTTTTTCTCTGTGAACTGAAACCAACAGTGACAAACAAATCTTCATTTTTCAAATTCCATTGTGTTCTAAACCCTTTATTACTTTCATGAACTTTTCCTTTCTATGAAAATACTTTTTAATTTTTGGTTATTTTACCATCATAACATTAGCTGCTCTTGGATCAATTATCCTCGCAAATTTATCACGAGATGAAGAAACAAAAGCTGATCCATCATTATTCCATGATATAGATTGTACTAAATCATCATGATTTCCAATGGTTTGAACTGGTTCTTGTGGATGATTGATATCCCATAATCGTAATTTAAAATCAAATGAGGAAGAAACAAGTACATCTGAAACAGTTGGATGAAATTTGAACAAATTGATTTTCTTATCATGTTGTAAACTACAAATATCTTTGTCAATGTTTTCTTTCAAATCATCATTTGGAAGTTTCCAAAGTTTAACTGTGGCATCTATTGAACTTGTCGCTAAAATATTTGAAGCGAAAGGTGAAAACTGTGAATCAGTAATTCCAAGATTATGTCCATTAACTAAAAACGGATCAGAAGAAATTTTGTGTTTTGTATTTTTTCTGTGACCGACAAAAATTGAGTTGGAACCCCAAGGGATGGCAAAAAACTCTTCATTTGCTGAAATAATGTTTGAGTCATTCCCGTTTTTCGTTTGTACCAAGTTTAAGTTTGTGTAATATTGGTTTTTGGCACAAACTGTTCCTAACAAGTTTTTAAACTTGGATTTGTGCACTGACATCAGCAATTAGTGTTGATTGGTTCAATTTTGGTTAAATTTAGATTTTATACTTAAGAATATTAGAATTATTTTCGTGAATAATAGACATTTGTTGAGTTTTTATCCAATTTTTTTATCCAATCATTTTATATAGAAGTAGCAAATCATTTATCACCACAATTACAATTGAATAAGAAATGAGTCAGCTAAGTACTCCGAGGACACAATTACAAAAAAAACAATCAATGTCATACCTGAAAGCACTTCCTCCAATTCCAAAGGAATGTGATTTTGATGATGAAGAAGATTTTGAAAATATACACGTAGATTCACCACCTCCAAATAGAGATCCACCACAACCACCTTTAAAATTAAGTTTAAAACCAACTTGGCCACCTGTAATTAATGAAAACTATGCCACTCTCAATTCTGGAAGGAGAAAACCACCTTCCTTGCCTACACCTGTGAAGCAAAAATTACAAGAAGAAACTGAGAAAAAAGAAACTTTAGGATATATAGATTTGATAGAGGAGAAAAAAAGAAACAGTGTAAAAGAATAGATTTTTTTTTTTTTAAAAATTTAAATCAAATTTTTTTATTGAACACACAACAACAAGATGCAAAAAAGAAATAGGTCATTTTTAACAGAAAAACAAGGTAAATTTACGAATTTCATTCATTAACTTTTTCAAGTTTTTTTTTCCTTTCACAAAAAAAAAAGTTGCAAATTTTTTTTAAAAGTTTTCATCAAAACATTTATTTGTGTGAACACCAAGCACGATTTCCAAATTGACAGTCAATTTGTTTAAATCTTCTAGGTTCTCCATTTTGATTTTTACAATTTTCATCATGATATTGATATTCATATAAATAATCTTTGTCACAGTCACTCTTTCCATACCCACCATTTCTAAGTTTGCGGCAGATTCCCATTCTGTCGATTTTTAAAGTTCTTAATGATCCCATGGCGCAATTGCTAGCTTTAAAGTTACCAGCAGCCCAGTATTTCCCAGGAACAACAATCTTAGTAGATCCTGAACAAACAGTTTTTGAAGAAACTGATCCCATATTAAAACAATCACGTTGATAACAACGTTGAGGTTGTTCATGAATAATTTGATATTCTAATTGAGATGTTGAACAACCAGTACCTAAACTTTGCAAGATATGTTGGAATAAAGCAGCATAAGAAGTAGCAATTAACAATTGAAGAAAAAAGAAGATGAAGATTTTAGTAGACATTTGAAAAGCTCCGGTGATTGGACAGTCTTGGTTCTAATTTATCATTCACTGACGTTAGAAAGTTGGTTTGAAAAGTTTTCACACAAAAAAAACAAAATGGAAGAAAAAGTAGCTGTGATTGTAGGAATAGGTCCTGGTATTGGAAGTGCATTAGCTCATAAGTTTGCTTTTGAAAATTATACTGTAATTTTAATTTCAAGGAGTAAAAAAAATCTGTTACCAGTAAAAGAGTCAATCGAAGAAAAAGGAGGTAAAGCGTATTATTATGCAATAGATGCTTCAAATGAAACAGAAATTGAAGAAACTTTTACAAATATAAGAAAGTTACACGGAAATCCATCTGTTTTAATTTATAACGCAGCAGCCAGGAGGTTTAAGAAACAAACTTTATTGGAAACATCAACAACAGAGTTTAAAAAATTCTGGGAAATCAACACATTAGGTGCTTTTCTTTGTTGTAAACAAGTTGTTGGTGATATGATTGAAAAAAAAAAAGGAACAATCTTATTTACTGGAGCCACTTCATCTATCAGAGGAAGTGAAGGTCTTATGTCTTTTTCTGTTGGAAAATTTGGTTTAAGATCATTAGCTGGTTCATTGGCCAGAGAATTATGGTCAAAAGGGATACACGTGGCTCATATTATAATTGATGGAGCCGTTGATAAAGAAATGATCAGAAAATTTGCAAAGAAACAGTTTAATGTGGACAATGATGATTTCTTTTTGAAACCTGAAAAAATAGCCAATGAATATTGGAATATTCATTGTCAAGATAAATCAACTTGGACCTTGGAAATGGATTTAAGACCAAATATTGAAAAAATATATTCGTCTTTGTAAACTTCATTTTTTTGATTCCAAAAAAAAGCATTTGACTTTATTTGATTGGATAATTATCAAAAGTGAATAATTGTCATAATTATTCTTAATTCTGTTTGAAGTTTTGTTAAATGTTCACAAAATATTGCTTAAAATTGATTGGTCAAATACCTTTTTATTTGCACCTCATGAAAGAGCGAAATTCAATCTCCAATAAATGTGAAGAAAAAGATGATTTGGAATTTAATTCTAATTTAAAAGTTCTTGATTTCCCAAAAAATAGTAAAATAAAAAAAGATGTAAAAATTTAGACACTGTTGTTTGGAAAAAATCAAATCAAGATTCATCAGATTATTTTGATGACTTTGATGATTTTTTAGAGTTTTATTGTGAAGAATTATTGACGGATTTTAAAAACAAAAAGAACAGAGAATATCTTCTTGTGACATTCAAAAATTTGATTGAATTTTGGAAAATCACACCAACTCCTTTTGATGAAAAATTTTTGTTTCAAAATAATATTAGATACGTTCGTAAAAAAAATAGAAAAATTTGGATTGATGAAATCATTGAAGGCTTTCATATTGGTGATTTACCGAAAAAATTATCTGTGATGCTTGATGATCTTTTCTCACTTAGAAAAATAGGAATTTCACCTTCAAATGAAGAACTTTTTAATATCATTCAACAAGAAATGGTAACATCTCAAGAATTCAAAGATGAATGTCAAAGTTATTTTCCCCAAAGGAGTGAAAAAGTATACTCTCAAGAATTCAAAAAATATGATCCAAAAATCATAATGGAAGATGATATTTTGATGGACGCAATTCAAGAAATTAAAGAAATCAACAGAAAAGAAAAAAATCAAGAATTTTTGTAAAATAAATCATTTATTTTTTTTTTGCATATTGAGCAAGTAAATCAGTAATATGTGCAATAAATTTATTAAGTTCACCAATTTTTCTTTCCTTTTCAATAATTTCTTCTTTTAAATTAGTTACTGTTTTTTCAGAATATCTTTTGAAATCATCAAAATTTTGAATTTCAGCAACAAAATCTTTTGTTTGAGCAGTCAATTTTGTCTTGATGAATTCATTTTCATTTTTCAATTTTTTCATTTCAATTTCATATTTTGATAATTCAATTCCTGATTTCATTCTTTCAGTATCAATTAATTCATTCAATTTTACAATTTCTTCATCATATTTCGTTTTTAATTTTGAAATATCTTCTTCTGTTATTTTTTGAATTTGTTGACTTTTTTGCAAATCTTCAATTTTTTCTTGTAATTTCTTGATCTTTGATGATTGGTCAATATTGACATCCACAATTTCAACATTTAACTTTTCAGTTGATTGTAACTTCTTTTTAAGTTCATTTTTTGTTTGATTGAAAATATTAACTGTTTCATTCAATTCTGAAATTTCATTCATTTGTACATCATTTTGTTTGGTTAATCTTTCAATAGTCAATTGTTTTTCATTTAATTCCTTATCCAAAATATTATTAAATTGTTCTTTTGATTTTAATTGTTTCATTAAACTATCATTTTCTTCTTCAAATTTAGCTACTTTAGTTTTAAGTTTTTGAACATGTTTTTCAACAACATGATTTGTTTCTTCTAATTCTTGATTCTTTTTTAATAATTCATCAATTTGTAATTGTTGTAAATCTTCTAATACTTCTTCTGTAGGTGTCAATTTTTCAAAAATTTCATCTTCAGATTTTGTTTCTTCAATAACTTTTTGTTCTTGATCAACAGATTCAGATTCAATGCTTGATGTTGATTGTTCATTTTTTTCAATAGATTCTTGTGGAACTTGAAAACTTGAAAGATTATCTAAAAAGATACTTGATCCAAATACTGAAATTGAACTTCCTGTCAGATCAAAACTATCAGAAATTTTTTTAACTTTTTTTTCTTCAAAAAGACTTTCTGTCATTGGAACAACCATCCAATTTTTATCTTCAAGATTAAATGAAGGTAATTCTTGATCCACATTAAATGATGAATAATCAACCAATGGTATTTTATTTTGAAATCCTGAAATCAAATCATGTGGAAGAATACCATTTGAAATCAATTTTGATCTTGTTTCATTTTCCTCTTTGATGATTCTGTTTAAATCAAAATTATTCAAAAGTTTCAAAAATTCTTCTTGAAATGCTTTTCTTCTTTGTATTTCAACTAAAATTGATGTATAATCTTCTTTTAAATGATTTGCTAATTTCAATTGTTTGTAAAGATGAGAGTTGTGAATAGAATTCGCTAAATCTTTGTGCATTTTGATAGATCTTGAATTATTTTCAATTTTTGATTTGATTTGCATCAATTTTTCCCAGTAAATGATGAACTCTGCAGTAAATGCATTTTTCTTTTCAACAAATTCTTTTTCTATTTCTTTCATATCTGAGTCTATCAAAGAAAGTGTAACATCAATATTTGTCAATTCTGAAATTAAATTTTCAATTTTCTCTTCTTCATCAATTGTAAAATCAGATACTTTTTTCAATTCATTTTCAAAATTCATCATATTTTCAAGGAATGGTGATAAAATTTTTTTTTCTTCTTCTTTGAGTGCCATAGCCTTTGAAATGTTTGTTTCAATCATATTTTTGAAATTGATATTTTCAAAAGATGGATATATTTCACAACAGATCTGTTTTAACATCAAATCTTGTTTAACTATTCAAAAATCATCATTAGGAAAAATAAAAAAAACTTACTGATTCTTTCTTTAGTTTCTCTGAAGAATTTTTCAGCATCTTTCAATTCAATGAGTTCAAATAAGTTTTTAGCTTTCTTGTTTTTCAAAGGGATGTCTATTGGTGTTGATTTCAACTGTAAAAAACAAGGTTAAAAAATAAAATAAATTCTTACCTCAAAAATGGTTTTTTCGAGTTCAAGTTCATCAACGAATTTCTTTGATTCTGCAACTAATTGTTTGGTAGTTTTGCTTTCATTTTCTTGTTCTCTGAAACACTTTAATCTAAATTTTTTGTTTTTACGTTTTTAAGGAATTTACGTATAAATTTAAAGCTTTGAGCGAGTTATATTGATAATCTTGTAACTCTTTCATTTTTTTACAATTATCAAATCTTTTGAAAAAAACACTTTGGACTTGTTTGAAGTAATTTTCTTTTCTTCTTAAATGTTCAACGTGTTGATGGATATCAACTCCAAAATCGTTGTTGACTTTTTCTGTTTTTACACTTTCATTTACTTGATTTTCTTTGATGTACAATTTCTTTTCATTTGAGAAAAGAAAACAAACTTCTTCGGATTCGAGAAAAGTTCGAATTCTTTCTCCTTCTCTTGTTATTATGGTATTTTGATGATCAATAGTGGTGAGATAATCATCAAATTCTTGTGATGTGTAAAATTGATGAGTTTCTGTTGTTGTAACGTTGAACAACTTCATTCTTCTTTCAATCTAAAAATAAATTTGGCCTGACCTATAAAATCAACTTGAAGCTTCAATTGAACTTTTTTTGATTGGATCAAAATGGTAATTTATTGAGCCTAATTCAGATCTAAAAAGAAAAAAAGTGCTTTGTTTTTTTAAACTGAAAAACAAGAATCATTTTATTAAAACTTTTTTTTTATTTCATTTTCCAAAGAAACTGTATCTTTTGCAAAGACTCTAATACCTTCTGACAACTTTTCAGTTGCCATTTCATCTTCATTCATTGCCCATCTGAATGAACTTTCAGTGTAAACTATTTTTTCAAGAGTTTCAGCTTTTGCTTTTTCGACACTTAATTTTTGAGTCAATTCTTTGTCATTTTTTGCCAATTGTGAAAGTAAAGCAGGACTGATAGTCAATAAATCAATTCCAGCAAGTTGTGTAATTTCATCAACATTTCTAAATGAAGCTCCCATAACAACAGTTTTATAATCAAAATTTTTGTAATAATTATAAATTTGAGTCACTGAAAGAACTCCTGGATCTTCATGTGGTGCATATGAATCTTTGTTGAATTTCTTTTTATTCCAATCTAAAATTCTACCAACAAATGGACTTACTAAAGTTGATTTTGCTTCAGCTGCAGCAATTGCTTGAGCCAAAGAAAACATTAATGTCATATTCACATGTATTCCTTCTTTTTCTAAGATTTCAGCTGCTTGAATTCCTTCCCATGTTGAAGCTATTTTAATTAAAATTCTGTCTGAATCAATTCCTGCATTTTTATACAATTCAATGATTTTTCTTGCTTTTTCAACAGTGGACTTTGTATCAAAACTTAATCTTGCATCAATTTCAGTTGAAACTTGGAAAGTTAATTTTTTTTTGAATAAGTTGACCAACCTCTTCCTGGAATAATTTTTAAAATTTCTACTCCAAAATTGACGAATAATTTATCCATGCACAATGAAAGTTGTTCTTCTTTTGTTAATTTATCATTTTCTTTTGCAAATTTAATAGCATCATCAACGAGGAATTCATATTCTTTTAATTGAGCTGCTTTGTAAATTAAACTTGGATTTGTTGTTGCATCCTGTGGTTTATATTCTTTGATAGAATTAATTTCACCTGTATCTGCGACAATTTGTGTTAATTTTCTGAGTTGTTCGAGTTGTGACATCTTTTTTCTCGGAGCTGTTTTTTAATTTTGACCAATCACTACCTTTTAGAAATCACTTTTGGGCACTTTTCCGATTGGACAACGGCCAAAACAAAACTGAAGTGTGAAAGAACAACAATGAGTGATCATAACTGTAAGAACTAATTTTATTCTTGAATTTGGATGTTTTAGTTGACAATTATTTTTCTATTTATCAAAAGAATTTTTCAAATTTTTAAACCAATCATTTTTTACAACTCTAAACTTGAAGTATTTTTTACTGGTTCATAATTATTAATTTATGCGCTGTAATCATTGTTGGAAACCAATAGAAGGTGATTTTTATATCACCAAATGCTCTCATGCATTTTGCGAAGCAGATGCTCAAAAATTCTTTTCGAAAGAATTAGTTTGTCCTGCTTGTGACAAACCATTAACTGCAAAGTAATAAAAGACAAAAAAAACTAACTAATAAATAGAGAAATAAAATCAGTAGAACCAAATTCTGACAAATTAGTTGGGACCATTTTTATTTCTAATTTTTAATCAAAAACATAGAGCTGCCTCTGTGGTTTACCTCCAGATATTGGTAATAAAAAATAAACTGGTAAACTAATTTAAGCCATTGAATCTTGTCAAAATGCGATTCTTTTTTGGGATAATCAAAAAGAAGCTGAAATTAGATACCATGAATATATGAACAAAGAAATTTCAAATAAACTTCAAACAGAAATTGGAAATAGTCGTGAAACTCTTTTATCAGCTGAAAATCAACTTTCTGTTCTTTCTTCAAGACTTGAAACTGCTTCAGATGAAATTGCCTCTCAAAAAAATGAAATTCTTGAATTACAAGAAAGATGTAATCAAAAAAGTAGAGAAAAATCAAAATTACAAGAACTCTACACTTCATTAAAAAGAAAATATGACAATAAGGATTCAACAAATCTTCATTATTCCAAAGTACTTTTTTCTTGAGAATGTAACTTTTTTAAAGCCTATTGCTATTGGTGTTGGTGTTGAATCAAATGTTAAACCTTCTTTATTTTCAAGAAATGCATCTTCTGTTTTCAATTCAACAAAACAACCTGGGAAAATTGAAAAAAAATCATCTCCTTCATTTTTGCAAGGAAAGAAAACAAATTCAATTTTCAATAAGTCTCAAAGATTATTAAATCTTCAAAGACCAAAAACACCAAATTTATTCAATTTTTGAATAAAATTTTGATAAGTTTTGTGCGAAAAATACATCTGTATTTTTATTGGTCAATTAGTGAAAAACAAGAAGGTGATGAGTCAACAAACAACTTTTTTTTTCTTTATAATTTTAATCTTCTTTGCTACCGCTCAAGTTGAAACCTATTCAGATTCAAATTTAAACTTAAATTTAAAAAAAAAAGAATTCACATTCATTATGTTTTACCCTCCTTACTGGTAAATCAAAAAAAAAAAATAATTGAATTTTGAAAGTAATATTTCGAAATCTTTTGCTCCCAAATTTGAAATTTTATCAAAAGAATTTCCATATGTTTCATTTGGAAAAATGGATCCAGAAGTGAATGAAAAAACAACAGAAGAGTTCAACATCATGTCATACCCATCTTTAATTTTATTTAAAAATGGAATAGAATTTAGAAGTTATGCTGATGATATCAACGAAACAACAGTAAAAAATTGGTTGGACAGAAAAATCAAAACATCAACATACACCACATTAAACACTCAAGAAGAAATTGTTGATTTTGTGAAGAAAAATGAAAATTCAATAATTGGATATTTCAAAACCAAAGATGCATTAAATTTCAAAAAATTTAGAATGGCTCATGATGACGATAAAAATATGGATGATTTTATGACAGGTGTCACTTTTGATGAAAATTTAGTTGCAACTGAAGGAGAAGGTACAATTTATGTGAAACCAAAAGATGGAAAAGTTGTTAAATTTCAAGGGCAAATTCAAAAATTTTCAAGTTGGTTAGTTTTCAATGGTTTTCCTCCATTGGTTCAAAATTATACTTACACTGTTTATTCAAGAGTTGATCAAAATGATATCCCACTTGGAATTCTTTATTTTAATTCAACTGATTCAGATGGAACAATGAAAAATATTAAAATAATTGAAGAAATAGCTGAAAAATACAAAAACAAAATGTTATTTGCACATACAGATGGCATTGAATTCAAGGAAGATCTCAATCAATACGATTTGGAAGAAGAAGTAAAATTACCATTACTTGTTATTGCCAAGATCAAAACAGCTGAAAGTTATATCTACAAAGAGAAGTTTGAAAAAATTCCGTTAACAAATTACATCAACAAAGTGCTGAACGATGAAATCGAACCAATTCAACCAAAAATGGAAGAAAATTTCAGAGAAGCAACTCCAGAAGAAATTGAACAAAATCGTGAAAAATTCCAAAAAATATCCCCAGAAGAATTTGAACAATTGAAATCAACATTGAACAAACCAATCAATGAAGCAAAGAAAGATGAATTATAAACATAAAATTTAATTATTACCAATTACATTTCATTCTTCTAATAAACTCATTTGAGATTTTTTTATCATTAATTTTGAAAGATGTTGGATTTTTCAATGAGATCATGTCAAATGAAAATTTATCACCAAATGATTGTGGTTTTAAATTGAAGGCTTGATTTGGAATGGTAATTTGATCACCTACATTAATAGCTTTTGGTGATATATAATACAATGAACAAAACACAATATTATTTTCACAATCCATTGTCCCAAGAATACTTTTGAAAAAAGAATTAAAAAATTAACAATTACATTAAATCTGAGAATTTGATCTTTTCCATCACATTGAGTTTTATTTCACCATCAAATGTTTCATCCTTTGCAAGATTAAAAAATTCTGGAATTGAAAAATCTTTGAAATTTTCATTCTTTTCTTTGACTGTACAATTCGAAAATTGAATCATTTTTTCAATACAATTTCCAAGTAATTCCAATTCCATTTTAGCCATTGTGAATGTTTCATCTATTTCATAAGCTGTTTTAAATCCAATAAAAGCCTCTTCAAATCTTTCAAGATATTTACATGCAATTGAGAGATTAAAGAATAATTCAGGTGTTCTTAAACCAAGATTTTTTGATTTTATGTAACATTTATAGGAATTTATTAAATCCATTCGATCTAATGATTCATTCATGTATTTTGTAAAATATGAATTTCCATGTGAGTCTTTTGATGATTTCAAAAAAAAAAAAAAACTTACACCAAGATTTTGGATTTGAAAAATCAAGTGCTATAGCTTCCTTAGAGAAAGAGATACTCTCATTTCCTCTTAAACGATTAATTGAAGCTAATTTACAAAATGACTCGGAATTTTTTTTCTGGAAAGTAAGTGAGAAAAGCTATGGAAAAAGATACCATTTTCAAAGCGTAGTAAAAACATGATTCTGCTTGCGTGTAATCTTTTTTTTTCATGTATGTCTCACCAAGCAAATTCCAAGCTTGGATATTTTGTGGATCAATTTTCAAACTTTTTGTCAGGAATTGTTCAGATTCTTTTTTGTATTCATCTCCTATGCTGTTTATCACTCCTTGGATGTAATAGATTTCAGATTTCTTTATACTTTTTTCCGTTGTTTTTATTTTTGTTTTTAATTCTTTGACAATTTGCTTGATTTTGTTTGTTTTGTCGGTTCCAAAATAAGTGGATTCAAGGTTTATAAGTTCTGCACATTTCTCCTCTACGTTGTTGACCATCACTATTTCCCGCTAAATTCCACCAATGAAAAATATTCCGGTCTTTATTTTTTTTCAAACTCTTTCAAGAATTTCAAATGAAAATAAAATTTTAGAACCACTTGAAAAAAAAATGAACCAATCATCTAATAATCAACTTTTTTTAATGTTTCTGAATAAACTGAAAAAGTTTGGAGCAAAAAAATATTTCATCTCCGCATTAACTTTATCATCAGCTTTCTACAGTTTAAAATATAATGAAACCGAAAGTGAACCACTGGTGAACACTTTAACACATTTAGTTCGTTTTAGAACTTTAACAGGTCATCAACTTGAATGTAAAGAACTTCTAGACTGGGTATCAAGACAATTCAGAGATTTACCAGTTTACATTGACAGATTTGAATCAAATGGATTTCCAATTCAAATAATAACCACACAACCTCATAAGTCTCCAAAAATTTGGTTAGTTTGTCACATAGATGTTGTTCCAGGAAGTGATTCTTTATTTGATCCACAAATGTTGGAAAATTCTAATCTTCAGTAAAAAAAAAAAAATTAAAAATTTTATCAACAGAGGAAGAGGCGTTTATGATATGAAAATGGCCTTAGCATGTTATATACATATATTTAAAAGTTTAGGTGATGATTTAAAAAATTATGACATTGGAATTCTTTTGACAAGTGATGAAGAAATTGGTGGGATGAATGGATGTGGATATTGCTTTCGTGAATTGAAAATTGGAGGTGGTATTGCATTAATTCCTGATGGAGGGTTTAATTGGAATATAGAAACGGCAGCTAAAGGAATTGTTCAACTCATTTTAAAATCAGATAAATCAATGTCAAATTTCTTATATTGCTTGAAAGATTTTAACACGTATTTTGAAAAGAAAAGAGCCATGCAAGATAAAAAATATTTTTCAACATATAATAGTTAGATTAGCTTCATTTTTTTTTAATTTGATTTTTCATAGTTGGGACAATTGCAGGTGAACATGATTTATCTTTAGATGAAAACCCAAAAGTGAAATCAATGATTGATGTTAGAATTGTACCAACTGAAAATATGGACAAAGTAGTTGATGATTTACAAAGTATCACCAAAAAATTTGATGGTGTGGAATTGAAGAAATTGATTACAGGAGATTCACATTCAG
Source organism: Neovahlkampfia damariscottae (assembly GCA_016618085.1). Lineage (NCBI taxonomy): Eukaryota > Heterolobosea > Selenaionea > Neovahlkampfiida > Neovahlkampfiidae > Neovahlkampfia > Neovahlkampfia damariscottae. Next base: position 61,782 of record JABLTG010000071.1, read on the forward strand.
TTGATACAAATGATTCAAGAATTCAAATGTTTAGAAAAATAGCGAAAGATTTATATGATATTGATGTTGGATATGTTAAAAGGTAAATTTTTAAATCTTTGTATTGAAAATTTCAAGTCATGGAGCTTCGGTAAATTAGAGTCAATTTTTCACATTTTTTAGGATGCAAGATTTTTTGGTAATCACGGAATTCCCACTTTGGTAGTTAGTCCTACAGGTGGTAATATTCATAGTGAAACAGAGTGGATCAATATTCCTGACTATGTTAGATTTTACAATGTCATTTCAGATTGGACAATTAAATTGGGAAAAATTTAATTGAAAGAAATAAATTTTATTCATTTCATTCAATTGTTTTGAATTATTTTATTTCATGAGTTGTATAATTTGAATCATTTTGATTGGTTTGTTCCTCAAATTCGGTTGGTCATCTTTTTTGATTGAATGAAGTGCATAAAAAAAAAGTTCCTATCCTTCAAAACTTGTAGATACAACCACTTCAAATCAACAAATCGATGCAATACTCAAGAAACTCCTGAATTCATTTGTTGTCGTAACGAACCTCCTACAATGGAAGTTTCTCTCAAAACTATCAAAGAAGCATTTACAAGAATGAGTAAGAGAAAATATAATATATAAATATTAAGAAAATGATTATCAACCTACACCACTTGTTGAAAGTGAAAGATTTTCTCAAATCATTGGAAATGGAAACAAGATTTTTTTTAAAGAAGGTAATTCACAAAACTGAATCCATTTTTTTATTTTTTAGAGCACAAACATATCACAGGATCTTATAAAGAAAGAGGTGCATTCAACAAAATTATGAGTTTATCTGATGAAGAAAAAGCTAGAGGGTAATTTGTCCATAATTTTAACTTTTAGAGTTGTAACAAATTCAGCCGGTAATCATGGTCAAGCAGTGGCTTATATTGCTCATAAATTAGGTATTAAAGCAACCATTGTCATGCCAAAACAAACACCTCATGTGAAAGTTCAAGGATGTGAGAAATATGGAGCGAATGTAATCGTTCAAGGAAATGGTTTTGATGAAGCATTTGAAATTGCATGTGGTTTATGTCGAGAAAAGAATTTAACATTTGTTCATGCATTCAATGATCCATATATTATCAGTGGTCAAGGTACATTAGGTTTAGAGATTTTACATCAAAATCCTTATATTGACACAATCATCTCTCCAATAGGTATTCTTTGCTCTTTGAATTTTAACCTTAAAATAAGGTGGTGGCGGATTGATCGCTGGAACATCTTTGGCAGTAATATCAATTTTTTTGAATGTTAATTCTCTTTAGATCAAATCAATTAATCCAACTATTCACGTGTATGGTGTTGAAACAAAAAAAATGCCCAAAATGTCAGCAAGTATTAAAAGTGGTGGAATTCAAAAAATACCTTATCATGAAAGTATTGCAGATGGTATCACTGTAAAAAGTACTGGAAAAATTACTTATGATATTGTCAAAAAATATGTTGATGATTTTTGTGTTGTAGATGAAGAAGAAATTTCTTTCGCTCTTTTGAAGTTACTTGAAGTACAAACAAAATATAATTAATCATTGAATAGGAAGAAAAAACATTGGTTGAAGGTGCAGGAGCAACTGCATTGGCTGCTTTGTTGAGTGAAAAACTCAAATTTGAAAATAAGAATATCGCAGTTATTTTATCAGGTGGAAGTAATTCAATTCAAATTTTAATCATTTTTAGACATTGATACAACTTTATTGAGAAATATTGTTGAAACAGGTTTAGTTGTTGATGGCAGATTAATTAGATTGAGAGTCGAATCAAAAGATGTTCCATATCAAATGGGAAGACTTGGTTATTTATTAGGTGATTTGGGCTGTAATGTTCATGATGCTCATTGGAGTAGAGGATTTGATGATGTACCATTGGGATACACTGCAATTTGGTTAACAGTTTCAATTAAAGGTCCACAAGTGATTCCTCAAATTACCAAAGCTTTAGATGAAGCAGATTTCATTAAATCATGGAATATTGCAACACACAAAAACAATATTAGTCAAGATGATGCAAAATTAAATTTCTTAAAATATAAATCATAAATTTTATTCCAAAGAAAAATTCGAAGCTTCTTCTTCTTCTTTAATGACAGGAGTTGTTTCTTCAACTTCAATTTCAACTAATGGTTTTGTTGCTTCAACTTCATTCAATTCAACATGTGTTCCTTCATTTGATGGTGAACTAATTGGACTGTTGCTAAATTTACTTAATAAATTGTGATATTTTTCAGATAAGGATTTGTTTCCAAGTGATTCTAAATGGGTTGCATAAGCGAAAAATATTTGACTTTTCAAATTAATAAATTTTTGATCATCTGTATTTTCTTTGCTCTTCATTGGAATATTATTTATTTCACATGCTTTGATAAACATTACTGCAATATCATATAATTTTGATTGATTTAATAAATTCAAAACATCATTGAAAAGACCTAATGACATATACATTCCAACAGCTTCCATTTTTTTATCTGTGATTGTTAAATGATTTGCCCATCTTAAAAGAACTTCTTTTCTATCTTCAAGTGGTAGAATACATTTAGCTATTCTTGCTGCTTTTTCCCATTGACCATATTCTTGAAGAATTCTACATGCTTTGTCTCCTTGATTGATTATACATAATAATTCAACACCCAAATTTACTTCTTCTTCAGTTTTTAAAATGATCAAAGATCCAGCAACAAAATCCATTGTTTGTCTAAAATTTTGTGGTGAAGTTGTTGCTGCAATTGCACAAGCATGAAGATAATTTTTGTATAAATCAGGATGTGTTGAAGGTGTTTGAAGTAATAACTGGACAGCATCTTCTTTACGATTTGAAAGAACTTGTGATTGTGCAATGCTTGAAAATAAATCAGTTGAGTCTTTTGATTTATTCCTTCTTATTGTTGAATCCATAACTTTTAATTTTTCAATTTCTTGTTCTCTAACATTAACATCATCTCTTAACAAATCATAAATCAATGGAAAATCACCATATTTTGTTCTAATGAAAAATTAAAAATCATTTTTTTTACTCTTCAATGATTGGTGAGGTTGAATGAATGATTTCAATGGTTGATTCAATTTTTTCTTCTTTTATTTCTTTTTTTTCTTGTGGTCTGAATTTTTCCAAATAAACTGATGCCAAATTCCAAAATTTAATACCTACTTCATCTGAAAAATATTTTGAAATTTCTAAACACCTTTCTGAAATAATTGTTTTTTCATTGGACAATAATTTGACAAGATCATCATTTAAAAGATCAAAATGTCTTCTCATTTGTTGATCATAATCAAGTGATTGTTCTTCATCAATTAATTCACCAAATTCATTTCTCTTTGAACTATCTAAAGTATCACTTGTTTTAACAGAAATAACTTCTTCATAAATTATACTTTTTAAATAAGCAGCTTCATTCTTTGGAAGAGTTGCAGGTGATTTTAATGGTTCTCTTAAACTTCTTAAAAGCACACTTGAATTTGAAGTTTGAAGTGTTAAATCAAAAATATGAACTGTTCCAGATTTTGTTGTAATGACAGGAAAGTTTCCTGCCGCCCAATCTATTGAATTTCCTTTAATATGACCAGGTGAATTTGCTATTTTAGTCTTGAAAGTTTAATTTTTTTTGTTTGTTTTTTTTACCATTTGGTCTAATTCATAAATGGAACATGATCCACTTTGATATAGAACTAAAACTAATTTTTGATCTCTTGCAAACTTGATTGACTCAATTGGACCACCAGGTGTCGGTAAAGTTCTGTTGAAAAAAAAAAATTAAAAATTAAAAGTTCAAACTTTGATTTTTTGCTTAAAAAGTCGATTGAAATTAAGTTTCCAGAAGCATCACCAGCACATAACAAATCATTTTTCCTGTTTTTTTAAAAAGTGAAATCTTACCAATCAGCACAAGAAATTTGTTGGTATTGAGGAAATGCTTTGTGTTTTGATTTTTCAACAATATTGTCAACTTTTTCTGTTGAATAAGTATATAATGTACCATCTGATGTGATTACAAATAATGGGTCCCATTTTGATTGTAATTGTCTTCTAAAGTTAATTGCACAACAATCAACCATTGAAATGAGTCTCAAAAGATTGCATGTTCTTAAATCCCAAATTTCTAATGGTCTATTGTGAAGTAATACAGCAGCTATTTGTTTGTTGGTTGAAACTTCAATTGCTTTGATGAAAGTGGTTTCTTGTTTTCGGTCCTTTTTTCATGTTAAAAATTTTGAAATGAAAATTTACTTTTCTGAGTTCAATATGTTTACCTGAAGCAAGTGTCACAATGGTCAACTGGTTTTCAAAGTGATTTTTTCCAAGACTTTTTTTTTCAATTTAAAAAAAAAAAAACTTACGATTTTGATGTAGCAGTGATTAAGCGGTCATTTGCGAACCATCTGACAAACATCAAAGGTGACTGTGAAAATACTTCATGTTTATATTCTAAACCACTATGTACCATGTTTGAAATCTATAGAAAGTGTTAAAAAAGAAAAGTGTTAAAACTTGAAGATTTCCATTTTGTGTTCCAACAGCAACCAAAGGACTAAAAGGTGACACATCCATTGCAGTAATAGCTGAAGAAATACTTTCTAATAAACCTTCAAGTATCCAATCTTTTTCATATAAGCGCCAAATCCAACTTTTAAAAATTTACTATTTTTTTTTTTTTACGCTTTTCCATCTGCACCAACAGCAACAACTGTATCATCTTTAAATCTAGCGGTGTGAAGTAATCCAGGTCTTTCACCACCATGTTTATTTCCTCTTGCTGTGTCAGTTGTTGCATGATCAATATTTTTATAATCTTCAGACAAGCTCCAAAAGGTAGCTTTACCATCTTCATGTAAACTAAACATATTTCTAGGTAAGTTAGGGTTCAAAAATATTTGATGAAAATCTGATTTTGCTCCATGGAATGATTTATCACTGATAGTTTGTTTCAAAATCAAATCATAAATAGCAACTTCTCTTTTTGTGACCAAGTAAAGTTGATTTCTTTCAAAAGGTGAAAATACAACATCTTTTAAATTTGGTACATATTGTCCTGTGTATGCATCTTTTACTTCTCCAACTTTGAATTTATGGTCAATTTTTTGAGGAGCATTTTCAAAATTGAAATCTAAAACAATATAAATATTACCACTTTTTGAAGATGTAACTAACATAGATTCATCAAAAGGATTTAATGAAATTGAAATTAAAGGCTCTTGAAATGTTTTAGACCACATTTTTGATTGTTTTGTTAAATCAAAAAGGCAAAGTGTTGAATTTGCGAATAAAACTAATAAATATTTCAACTCATTATTTATCCAAGTGAATTTAATAATTCCAGATTTTGTTTGTGAATCTTTTTTAATTGTTAAAAAAAAAAAATAAAAACCAATGTAATAAACAGGTTTTCCTGCTTTCATATCCCAAATTATAATGACACCATTTTCATCTCCTGATGCTAAAATAGATGTATTTCCACGTTCTATTCCTGTATTTGACATCAATGGACACCTAGAAGAGAAGTTAAGAAAAATAAAAAAAAGAATAAACCATGAAACAGCTGTTGTATTTGTTTTATGTCCACTGAGTGTATTTACAATTTGAATTGACTTTGGGTCTAAAATCGAAACATAATTTTGGCAGCAAAAAGCGAATAAACCATTTTCACCAAAATCTGATTTTTCTCTGTACTTTTGACGTTCATCTAAGGCTTTAAAAACTAAAAGATTTAACCTATAACAATTTGTTGTAATTCTGGTTCGATTGAAGGTCCAGCAATAATTTTTTGAGCTACTTCAGACATGTACATAGAATTATCCAATAAAATTGTAAAAAAAAAATTGAAGAATAAAAATAAAACAAAATAATTTTTTTATTAAAAGAATTAATTTTACACAATTTTTGGTTCGAAAATAATTTTTTTTGAAATGATTGGATAAAAAAATTTAAAAAATCACCTCATTCGTCAGTTTCATTGGTCAATTCAACCTAAGCAATTTTTCACTTCACAGAGCAATGGATTCAACACAATCATCAGAAACAATTCAATTAATGTATAAAGGACAACTCCATGGACACAGTGGATACGTCACTTGTTTAGCTACAACAGCTTCAAATCCAGACATTCTTGTTTCTGGTTCAAGAGATCAAACTTTAATCATCTGGAAATTAACAAAAGATACTCAAAGTTATGGATATGCTTTAAAATCACTTCAAGGGTAAGATAAATTATTCCGACTAAAAAACAAGACATTCTCATTTCGTTTCAGATGTTGTTGTTTCATCAGACGGTCAATTTGCTATTTCATCATCATGGGACAAAAACTTACGTCTCTGGGATTTAAATAAAGGATCAACAGTTAAAAGATTTGACAGCCACGACAAAGATGTCTTAAGTGTAGCTATCAGTTCAGACAACAGACAAATTGTTTCTGGATCAAGAGATAAAACTCTTAAATTATGGAACACAGTTGGAGTTTGTAAATTCACACTTACAGAAGAAGGACATCAAGGATGGGTTTCAAGTGTTAAATTCTCACCTGCTACAAAACAACAACCAAATCCACTTATTGTCTCAGGAGGTTGGGATAGAGTTGTTAAAGTATGGAGTTTATTAGATTGTAAACACATTAAAAACTTTATTGGACACACTGGATATATCAATTCAGTTGCTGTTTCACCAGATAGTTCACTTTGTGCTTCAGGAGGAAAAGACGGTACAGCTATGTTATGGGACTTAAACAAAGGTGAACATTTATATTCACTTGATGCTGGTAATGTTATTCATGCTCTTTCTTTTTCACCAAACAGATATTGGTTATGTGCTGCTACTGACTCAAGCATCAAAATCTGGAATTTACAATCAAAAACAACTGTTGCTGAATTAGTTCCAGAATCAAAATCGAAAAAAGATAAAAGACCATCATGTATCTCATTGGCTTGGAGCTCAGATGGTTCAACTTTATTCAGTGGATATACAGATAATGTCATTCGTGTTTGGTCTGTTTATTCAACAAAAAAAAACTAAACAATCCTTGAATACATAAAGTTTTAATTTTCAAAATTTAAAATTTTCTTTGCTGGTTTTAGTCCAACAATATCTTCAACTATTTCTCTAAATCTATCAAAAGCTAATTTAGAAGTATGTCCAAAGATTATAACAACAAACGTATCAATATAACCATCCAATTCATTAACAGCTTTCTTTTTTACATTAAGTTGAACCATTTGTTTATGACACTTATCTTGTTGTTCTTTTGATTTTTTTTGTGATTCTGAATCTTTGAGTTTGTTATATTTTTTGAGTTCTTCTTGAATTTGATCTTTTAAAACTTTTTCTTCTTCTTGAAGATATTCTTTTATTATGAGCAAAAAGTCTTGTTTTTAATTTTTTTTTTTTTTTACCTCTCAAAATTTTTTTGACTTCAAATTTTTCTAAACAACCATCTTATTTTAAGGTTTAAAAATTTATATAATAAAAACCTCTCTTGTCATATCTGTTAAACAAGATTTTTAAATTTATGTTATTTGGAAAGTATAATTTAACTTTGAGTTGTTTTAATTTATCCTTCATTAATTCAAACTCATAAGAAGCTTCTTTTGGAATTTCAAGTTTATTTCCCTTCACGATTTTAGTTAACATGAAAAACTAACCATTTTGATTTGTTGTTTTTCATCCAATCACCAACTTGTTTGTTGATCCTCATGACACAACTCACTGTAAGTTAAAAATCAACAATTTAACAAATAAAGAACAACCATGCAGTTTTTAAAATATTAGAAAGTCAACCTGACCGAGTTTTCACTAACAAAGAAATTCAAACAGAACTTACCAATAACGTAACATTGTTTCTTTTTTTTCACCAATTTTTTAAAGTTTTTGAATTCAGTAGTTCTTCAACAAGGACATGTAAGAGGGAAATTGACTGAAAAAAATGTTGATTTTGCGAGAGTCAAAAATGCTGTCATTATACTTATAAGACAAAAACGCGCAAAAGTATTTATTTTTTGAATTTATTTTTCGACAAGATGGTTGGAACAGGATATCAATATAATGATATAAGTGTCACAGAAGAAAACAAATTTCTTGTTCCTTCCTCGCACAGAATTTTTTTTATTGAAGGAGAAAATTTTTTTGTTTCAAATAAAGAGTTCAATAAAAAAATACTCATAGGTAAATTAGAAAATAATTGACATTAGAATTTAAAAAAATGATTGAAGAAAAGTGGTCTGATTTTCGATTGGTTGCTTCTGGAAGTACTTCTGACGTTATTTATGGAATTTCTGGTGAAGAATTGCATGAATTGACATACAAAGAACCTTATTTATCTAAAAGAAAAATAGCTTCATCAGGTTTTTCTGCTGTTGAATATTTATGCTATTTTGATGGTTTGTTGTATTGTATTGATTTATTCGGATTTTTTTATTCTTACGATATCTCGAACTATAAGGTTACTTTGTTAAGAAATGAAGCATTTGATAATGTAAAAGGACTTTGCGCTTCAGAATCTAAAGTTTTTATTTTGCATTCAAATTGAAAAAGTCCGAATTTGATTGGCAAATTGAATATGAAACACATAAGAAATAAAAAACGTTTCAAGTAAGAAAAAATAAATTTTTTGAAAAAATTAGTATGTTCTCTTGTGGTATCAATTTTCAAAATTGAAAGGATGAAGGAAATTCATTGGTCAAAATCAAAATGAAAAGAGAGAAATTTGGGTTGACAGTTTTTTTGTTGCTGTTGCTTCATATAGTATCAATTAGTTCTCGGAGCTTATATTTAGGATGTCATATATGGAAAAATGCATGGCTAAAGATACATCACAACGAAAATGGATTTGAAAGCTCATTTACCTTCACTGTCAACTCGAAACCAAGAAAAGGATGGATGAGTGTTGGATTTTTTACTAAAAAACATGAATTTAACACTAGTTTCAGTGTCATTGGTCACTTACCAAACAATTTTTTACAATTCGAAAACCATACAGATGTGGCAAAGGAAAAAACAATTTTTGACTATAAATTTCAAGATGATATGTATAATACTATAGATCAGAAGATGACCTTCAGTTTTAAGCTAAATTCTACGGAATTAGTTGGAAAAAATTACATACTGCTTTCACACAATACACATTCAGCTCCATTTGTTCAAAACAATATCACACATATTCCAAGACATAATTCATTCAGTCATTATATCAATTTCGAGTTTAATGTTAGTAAAATTTCCGAAAACAAGAATCATTTGCTTTGTGTAAAAGAACTCAATTTAGCAGGAAGAATAATGTCATCAAACTTGTACACTTGCTTATTTGGAATGTTTTTCTACGTAGCTATATTGGTAATCTCTATTATTTTCAGAAACGATCAACCTTTTCGGAGTAGATTTTTTGGGCCACATATTACCATTTTTGCCTACTACATAAATTTGATTTCAGAAAGAATTTATTCCATCTTGGATATTGAAACATCAAGTAAAGTATATTGTGAGTTAGGAGCATTTATTGGTTATGCTGCAGCTCAAATAGCGTTTGATTTCATACATATTAACCTATTCAGTTTTGCAGCTCCAACAATGATGCTATTTCGATATTTGGTATTATTACAACTACATGAAAATAAAAGAAGAATTACCAAAAAACTAAAAGCGAATGAAGTAGTTGTTGATCAAAAAATTCAAAAACTTTTTACAAAGATTTTGAAGTATCTCTCATCACCATGGTTGGTCATAATATTTTCAATGATATGGCTCATTGCTTTTGAATTGATGTTATTGGCTATTTATTCATCTCATAATTTTATTTGCACTTCTAATGCTTGGTATTATATGAGAATATTGAACACATTGTTTATTTTAGTGACTTTCTCGAACATTGCCATTTTATTAACTTTTGATTTAGTATCCAATTTACCTGCAATGTTCAAGTGTAAATGGAGACACGTATTTATTCACTCAGATCCATATCATTACCGATTTGATATGATTTGTACATTTTTTGCTTTTGCTCCAATTTTAATTTGGTTTGCTGCACCTTTGCCATATTTTTTAGGATCTTTTTTTGCTGAATTTGTTTTCTTAATTGGAATTTGGGTCACTGGACTTCAATCTCTCGTCATTACCATCATCAAAAAACTATTTTTTTCATACAAAACTTCCAATTCAAGAAATATAAAATTATCAGTTGAAGATGTTCTAAAACCTAAAATAATTGATTACTTTATTGATTATTGTGAAATGGAATGGTCTTCTGAAAACATTTTTTTAAAGTTGGATATTCTGACTTACAAAAAAACGAAATCTTTGAAAGAGAGGGAAATTTTTTGTAATATCATGAAAGAGAGATATTTTATCAGTGGAGTTTCTGCTTTAGAAGTAAATTGTAATGCCAAAGTTTTGTCAAAAACTGTTAAAGGAATTGATGATGGAACTTTTGAAGATGGACTATTGGACACAATGGAAAAAGAAGTTGATAAAAATTTATCAGATACTATCACTAGGTTTAGAGTTTCCAATTTATATGAATTGTATTTGAAGGATTTGAAAGCATTGGGGTTATAAATAAGCTTTAAAACGTCCAATGAAAAATTATTAAAAATATTTCCAGATTTTGTTCTTTCTCTTGATTATTTGTTGTGACCAAATGTTAAATTAAGTTAATTTCATACCGATAAATTTAACCAATTAATATCTGATCACCTCAAAATGACTGAAAAAAAAGAAACTTCACATGGAGTCAAAACAAAAAGAGAAAAAATAAATTTGGAAGGATTCAAAAAAAAAAAATTGAAAATAAGTCAATTTATCACGTTGAAGGTTTTATCTTTAATTATGTGCAAAGAAAAGAAAGTGAAGAGAAAATTATGAAATCTATTTTATCAAATTTTGTTTTATTTTCATTGGGAAAAAGAATACTTCAAAGATGGAAACTTATTTCAATTATTGGTGGAAGTGGAATTGGAAAAAGTCGTTTTAGTTTTGAAGTTTGGAATATTCTCAAAATTATGTTTTAGAAAATGAAAATTTTTGTATCACTACAATAAACACAATGTTAAAAAGTTTTCAAACAAAAGAAATTGAAAAAAAAACCAAAGAAATATTTTCAAATTTTAAAAATAGAATTTTACCCCATGGTCCTGTTGGTTGCTCACGTTGTTCGCTTACAACAATAACTGACGATAAAGGCTAACGCCTTTTTCTGCTTCGCCATGGCAATTAAATGAAACAATTAAATTAAAACAATTAAAGGGATAAAAATAGGGATTGAATTAAATTAAAAAATTAAATTTAAAATTTAAATGAATAATTAAATAAAAATCACTTAATAAATCTCTTAAAATTATCAATTTAAAAAAACAATTAAAATAATTAATTTAAATTAACAATTAAAAAATAGTTATAAAAACAGGGAAAAAGAGAGGGATTTTCAGGTAAAATTTGATGAAAAAAAATTATTTGGAATATTAAAATGAAAAATCCCTTCCAAAAACACCAAAACTAACACTTAAATTACAACATGATTTGATAACCATCTCATCGTCAATTATAGCACCAACAGCATCAAAAAGATGAAAATTTAATTATAAAATACTATATTAACAATTAAATTTTTTGCATTTAAATAACTCCAACTTGACAATAAAATTAACTTCACTAAGCTAAATAAAAATTACAAAAAATTTTGGAGCATTTATTTGGTAAAAATAAATAATTCAATTAAATCATGGAATCATTTTGTAAAATTCTTTTTGTTGCTTTAATTGGTTGTAACTTCTTAAAAATAAATTTAAAACATGATTTTCCACTCTTTGGACCAGCACATATGTATAATATATTTGGTGTATTGTTAATTATTTTATTAAATGGGTCTTCCATATATAATATTAAAATATATTAAAATTAATAAATTTATAAGTCTTTAATAAGACCATTTTTAATTACAAATCTGTCAGCTTCTCTAATGATTACTACTAAATCAGTATTAGCGGCCAAACTTGAAAAATTCACTGTTAATTGGACATCTTTCTCTGTAAAATATCTTGCACCGTGATATCTTTTATATTCAGATGATTCAACTTCATGGTCATTTGCAAAACTGATAACAAAATCATTACTAGATGAACCTACACCAGATAATAAATTTACCCATCCTTTCATTTCTAAACGTGGTAAAATTACTCTATCATAATATGATTTTGTAATGTCTTGTTGAAGTCCATAATTGATATATTTACCTCCAGATTTTAAATTCCAACTTGTTGGTGCAATGTATGTATCAGTATAATCTGATATGTATCAGTATAATCTGATGCGTCATTTGTATCTTTTAATGCTGATGCTCTTAATAATACTAAAATATCAATAACTCTTTTATCAACTACTTCCAGTAATGATAAAACCACAGATGTTTGACCTGATGCAATTTGTTTTTCTACAATTGTATGTCTGACATTAAAATATGGTTTAATGGTAGCTAAATTATCATTATATAATTTTCTATTTGCGTTAATAATTGCTGGTTTTGGTCTAATATATTGCAAATCAAGATATGTATCTGTAATTGAAAATGATGCTGTGCCTGTATTATGGTCTGTTTGAATAACATGTCTAACATTATCTCTTAAATATGCTCTAATTTCTAAATTTCCCCTAATCATTGCTCTATCCAATGGTCTTTGAAATAACGAAAATAATCTTTTTATGGAAATTGAAAATTTTTGAGAACTTGTTGCTAATGTGTTTCTGTTAGTTGTTGTGTTAATTCCTAATTGTGTTGAAATGCACGCATATTTATCTGAATCTGAATAATATTTAATATCTTGATGAATATTTTCTGAGTAAGTAGTTTCTAAAAGGTCATTATTTTGATATAATTCCCATCTTTTAAACATCCATAAACCCGCTTCATTAACACATCTGTCATATGTTCCTCCAGTCGCCTGATATATCTGAAATATCAACTACAATATCACCATCATCTAAATAGTCATCACCTGATGGTTTGACGTCATATCTAATAACTGAACCAAATGATGGTGTTGAAGTTTGCATCGGTGATACTTTTTGATTTATAATTTCTCCTATAATTTTACCATTTTGTGCATGTTGTAACAAATGTAATTGGTCGTTGTCAAAAAAACTATCGTTGTTCATTTATACTATACATTAACAAAATAAAATTAATTTTCTATTCTAAAAAATAAAATATAATCAATACCATTAAAATCAACATAATTGTTTTCATCATCAAATAATTCTATAGTTAATTTTTCAATTCTGTTCTGTCTATTTTCAATTTCATTTATAATATTTGTATTTTCAGTGATATAATTATACTCCCCTGAATTTACATTATTTGGAATAATAAAACTTTCATTCATTCTATCAATATTACTATCAATAAAATTGTTTGTTTCTGGAATACTCAATTTATAGTATTTTGTTCCAGATAAATTATAAACATTAGTTCCTGTTACGTCCATTGTTGATGCAGTATTTGATGAACCAAATCCCAATATTTTACCCAAACTAGTATTTTGAGAAAATTTGAGAATTACTGATACAGTTGATTGAATTCTAAATTTATTAGTTGTGCTACTTTGTGATACTGTAAAAGTAGAACTAAAACCATTAGTATTCAATTGAGTTGTAATTCTGTTGCTAAAGTTGAAGGGGTGTAAAATCCTTTTGTCAATGTAAATGTATAATCTGTGCTTGATGCTTCTACTATTATTGTTTTATTATTGTCATTTATTAAATATTGACTATTTGGAATAATGCAACCAATTAATTTAATTCTTTTAACATTTAAAAATGGTTGTTGTGGTTTGTATGTCCATTTACTATTACTAACATCTAATACATCTCTTTGGGAACTATCTATTATTACTGTTGTTTTGTTCATTTATAGTATGTCAATAGAAATTATATTTAAGAACTATCAATTAAACCATGTAATTGCATATCAAATTGTAAAGCCATTACTCGCTCCGCTAGTTGTTCTAATGTAATTGTTGCAGTATTATAATTTGTCGCTCTGTTTGCTGTTCCAGTCCAAGAACTATATCCTGTTTTTCTTGGTCCAACAACTTGCAACCCTGAAATTCCAAGAACACCACTACCAGTTATACTGACAGTATTACCGAATGTTGTTACTCCAGTGGATGCAGTTAAAACAAAACTACCATTATCTCCGATATCTGGAATTGTGTATGTTCTACTTGTTGATGGTGCTGGGCTTGTAATGGTAACTGTATTCGTTGTTCCCAATGTTATTTGATTGGTTGTGTTTGTTATAATTGCATTAGTTTGGCTAACATTTCCAGTAGAAAAAATATTCCCTTTAACATATATTTTAGCTCCAGTAGATGAGGCTGTGCTAAACCCAACATCCCCAAACACTGTATATGCAGAAGGAACATCAACAGGTTGCACGTGCAAGGGGGTCCACGCCAGAGCTTGAAGGTCGTTGCTGCCTATAGTGCTCACCTTATCACCAGATGTTACCGTTGTATGACCCATAATGCAACATGGAGAGGTAGCTGTAGCTCCGTCATGGGTGGTTTTCACAGACCAATTCCAGTTCATAATGCCACTTTGTCCTCCGAATAAGCAACCGTTGTTTTGGATTGTGTTAAATCGCATTATACCTGTTCCATTTGCATCTATTGAAATGTCATCGTTGGCTCCAATGGAAGTAATCGAGTTTGTTTTTATATTGGTATTGAATGTTCCTTCATGCACTTCTACTTTGTAGGATGTTGCTGAACCATCATGATATAATATTGGCTGACTTCCAATAAAATAACCTCTATTATTTGGGTCATCATGTGGAATATTCATATTTCCATTTAATGTAATTGCACTTGTTGTTATAGAATTAACACCAGTCACATTATTACTGTCATCTATTGTCACACCGCTTTGTTGAACTCCTCTACTTCCTCCATCACCTCTTACAATTGTATTATCTGTAATTGTATTTGTTGATGATACAACAGTTGGGCTAATTACTGATGTAGTTGTTAAATTAGTTATAGTTGCATTCTAACAATTAAAATCTGGTAAGTTGTTAATGTTTCCTATTGATTTATTAACCATTATATAATATTCAATACGAAATTAATTTGTGATTGTATAATATATATGTCTATATTTGATAGTCTTTCACAATTCGGTAGCGTAATTTCAAATAGAATAAATGATGCATTTGACCCACAAAATCACGGTTTTCTTGATGGCAACTTTGATGATTTTCAACTTGGTTTTCAAAGAGCTGGTGGTTTAATCCCAAATGTAATTTCAAACAATATTCAAACCATTACAAAAGGAACAGGACAAGGATTTAAAAATCTATTGGACCCATTAACTTATTCCCCTTCTTTCTGGCTTCTTGCTGGTGGTTCAATTCTTGCACTTTTAATTCTTGGTTATGTTTCATTTAAAGTTTTAAAATATGTTTAATTTTCATTTTTGTTTTGTATAAATTTTGTTTTTAGGTCATTATATTCATCACGTAATGATTGCAAATATTTACGGTAACATTTTAATTGTTGTGATTTTGTATTGTGAGTTTCATTACACAAAGAACATTTTTTCATATAAATTATATGTTCTTTTTTGCACCATTTACAATAATAATATTCTTTTGGTTCATCGTCATAAAAACAATCTTTGTATTCTTTAAACATTATAATTATTTTAAATATATTAAATTCAAAATAATTAATTATTATAAATTTTTTCAATCATTTCAATAAAGAATTTCAAATATTTTTTCAATTTAATTTTTTCGTCATTTGAAAATTCATTTAAATTAATTTTATATTCATCTGAAATATTAAACATCAACATTTCAGGATCATGGCGATATGGATAAATTGAATTTTTTGAATATTCAATTACCAATTTAACATTTACATTTTTCATTTTTTCAATTTCATTATTTGTTTTGAATTAATTTAATAAAATTAATATATTTTTCTTGTATTAATTCTTGAACTTTCATTATAATTTAATAAAATATATTAATTTATTCAATTTAAATTACTCGTAGTTTTTGTTACCCATAATTTTTCTTGAATATTCCTATATTATGATTGGTTATATATGTAATCTGTCAATCAAATATTTTATGGATAACAAAAACTACGAGTATTTTTTTTTCAATTCTTCATAAAAATCTTTGTTATTTTCATATTCTTCCTCTAATATTTTATCAAATGTTCCATCATCTTCATCAAATTCATCTTCTACACTATAATATGGATTTTCTTTTTTAAGTTCAAGTAATTCTAAATCAATATTTGAAAATATATTATTTATTGGTTTGAAATCTATTTTAATATTAGTTTTTAATTGTTTTGGCATTATTATTTAATAAATTTAATTATAATTTAATAAAATATATTAATTTAATTGAATTTAAATAACTCGTAGTTTTTGTTAGCCATAATTTTAATTGAATATCTCTATATCATAATTGGTCATATATACAATCCACCAACCAAATAATTATGGCTAACAAAAACTATGAATTTATATATCTTTATATTTTTCAATAATTTCATCATTTACAATTGAATTATATTTCCTACATAAATTGAATAAATAATAAATTAAATATATTGTTGGAATTGTTGAAGAATAAATTAATATTTCATATATATTGGTCATTATAATTAATCAATATATTTTAATTTAATAAATTCCAAATCCTCCGAAATCTACTTGTTTAAATGGTAAAATATCATTAAAATTTGGTTTTTCACTGATAATTGGCATTGGTTCAGGAATATCAGGTTGTGGTATTGAAATTGAATTTAATTGATTCATTAATTGTGATTCATAAGGGAAAACAATATTAGATAAATATTGTCCCAATACATTTGACCCCTATTTTTATCCCTTTAATTATTCCAATTTAATTGTTTCATTTAATTGCCGTGGCGAAGCAGAAAAAGGCGTCAACCTTTATCGTCAGTTATTGTTGTAAGCGAACAAAGTGAGCAACCAACAGGACCATGGGGGGTTTTAGGAAATCATTTTATTGAAATATTCATCAAAGAAAGTAATGGAAATCAAATTAAGTCTTATGAAACTGTTGATTTTCATTTATCTTGTTGTTTATTATCTCAATTTTGGAAAAAAGAAACTCGTGATTTTATAATTGTTGCGGATGTTAAAACTCTTTTTGATCAAAATATGGAACCAAGTGAAATATTGTTAAAAATTAAAAAAAGATTTAAATTTAAATCAAGATGATGAATTAACAATTTTATGGAGAGTTGATGATATTCAAAATGTTGCATATGATGATAGTTTATATCACGACTTTTTAGATAATCCTACAGCTGTAAATAAACATCAAACCATTATTTACAAATACACCAAAAATTTAATGGATTTAGGTTTATCTGAAATGAATCATAATACATTTTTTATTCCAATTGTTAGTGGTGTTACAGATTATCCAATTAAATTGATTTTACCAACAACATCATATTCATTAGATTCAATTTATTTAAAAATTGGAGATAATCTTGATTATGAATCTATTGTTAAAATAATTTCTGATTATGTTCAAAATAAGAAAATTGATTTGAATTCACAATCATGGAAAATTTATATCTCATCATTGGGAGGAGTATTTAGATTATTACAATTTTTTGCAATGTCATTAATGAATTCTGATTCCATTGATAAAATTCATGAAAAAATGAAGGAAACAACCAAACAAATTTATAAATTACGTCAATATGATGAGTATGAATATTTTATACTTCTCGGAGTTTTACAACAATGGAAAATTAATGTTTATAGATCATATGGAATAGAAAAAATTATAAAATCATTAGTTGAAGAAAGTAGTAGAAGCAGAAGGTCCGGCTGGAAATTTAACTTTTTTTAATTTTCACCCCCAAGGAAATGAAAAAAGACCATTTTCGCAGATTTTTCATTTTTTTCGACCAAATCCCCCGTTGCCCTCAGACCCTTTTTCATGCCGTCTCACACCTCAACTCGGCGGGTTTTTGTCATTTGAAAATTTTAGTCACCTTCTTACTTTTTGTTGTCCATAATTTTATGTCTAATGAAAATCTGCCAAATGGAATTTTTAAATAATTTAAGAAACATAAATAACCAAATTCGTAAAATAGAAAATTTTACTTTGCCAATTTAGACTTCAAAGTAAAATCTAAATCTAACATTTTTATTGGTTGCAATTCATCCAATAATAACTTACCAACAGCTTGATTCAGATGAATAGAGGTAGTTTTTGTGAGCAACTTAATGTTGAAATTTTGAGATGGGGAATTTCAGAATTAGTAGATTTTCTGGAACTATCAGAGGCCCACAAAAAATTTATGCTGACCGTGTTGGATGCATGGTAGGTGAAATCAGAAGAGATGTAACTGATATTTTGCGTTTACGCTTGGATATAGAAACAAATATTCGCGATTTTCAAATTGGCTTGAGAGAGAGAGAGTGAAAGAAGTTGTTGATTCCTTGAATTAGTAGAAGATAAAATTCTTTTTTACCAAATTCGTTAACGATTATCAGAAAATTATTTGAAAATGGTCTTTAATAAAATTTGGGTTTAAAGTGATATTTATTATATATAACAATAGTATAACTACCAAATTATGCCCAAAAAAAAATTTAATTCTGATGAAGAACGACAAGAGCATTATAAACAATACAATCAAGAATACGCAAAAATATATTATCGAGAAAATAAAAAAAAGATAAAGGAAAATTTATATGAAATAAAAAGATGTGAATGTTGTAATATGGAGTATGCTTGCAAATCAAGAACTTTGGATAAACACTTTTTCAAAAATATTTGAATTTTTTAAGGAATATCATGACAAAAGTGATCAAAAAAAATAAATATTTTCTTGTTTGATGGAGCATTTTTTTTCATTGGAAGCGAGTTATCCAATCATCAAATTTTGGAAGGAAAAAGAAACTCTAGAGATGGATGTTTTGGATGTTTTGAGTTTACCAACAGAAATAGTGGAACAAATTTCTGACTTCTTAACAGTATCAAATTACAACACCCTTTCACTGACAAACAAAGAATGGAACCATATTTGTTTCTCCAATGAGAGATTCTGGAAAAATGCTTTTTCAAAAACAAACAACCACACCAAATCTAATTCGCAAAGTTGGAGAGAAGCTTATGTTCAATACTTTTTTTACATGAATTTAATTGAAGAAAAAAGATCAAAACTGGAAAATTTGTTGGAAGAACCTTGTAGTCTCTCAAGCTATGGAACTGATCCACTAGAATCAGATTTAATTTTTAATACACAACCCAAAATATCAATAGATTTAAATTCTTCAAAAGATTGTTATCTTAAAGCTGAAAGGTTATTTTGTACATCCTTTGACCCAAAAAAGTCAATGTTTCGTTATGAGAAATTTATGGAATTAAAGAATAAATATCCTGATACTTTACTAATACCAACACATGATATTGAAATGGTTTGGATATCTCACATGTTGAGACCATCAAAATATGATAAAGATTGTCACAAAATATTCAAAAAGTTGATACCTCATAAATTATGCTTGAATAATTATGAAATTTCAATGAAATTGGATTCCATAAAAGAAACTAAAAAACTTTGGGAAAAAGAGTTCAATTTCGAATATTATCAAAAAATTGTTGATACCAAGAAGTATGAAGAATTTTTTAGATTATCAAGATATCAAACAACTATAGTTGATTCTAGGGATTCTACAACATTTGAAGTGTGTACAGGGATTGATAAATTTAAGATTGATCCAAATTTCAAATGTCAATTTTCGATTACCGAAGAGGAATTCACCAATGATTGGAAGATCGAAAGAATTCGTCCACCCTTTATCACAGATTCTTGTTATTATGCATTTTGGGATGTTCTAATGAAAAATAAGGATCATATACAGGAATATTTTCCTGATGAAAAAGCAGATGTTCTTTGGCATGCTCATATGCTTCATCCAGTTGAGTACAAAAAAGATTGTTTAAATTCATTTGGGTTTGTTCTTGATCATTTGCCTAATCAACATAAATACACAGTGGCTGTTACGAAAAATAATATCGGTGATTTCTTTGTTGATATTGAAGAGAAATAATTTGAAAAATAAATTATACTTGAAGTTTAATGCCATTTTTTGGTTTTGGTCGATTCTCAATTCAACAAGAAATTTTTTGAAAGATTCTTTGCAAATGGGAAGAAGAAACATGCTCTTTTGTACAGGAAATATAATTGATTTCCAAGTTCAAAATTTTTATTTTTTTTTACAATTTTTTATTCATCCAAGGATGTGATTTAATCTGTTCAATAGTTAATCTCTTTTCCGGATCTAAATTAAAAATTCCATAAATTAAGTCAATAACTTCTGTTGATACACCTTCATCTTCTAAAGGAAAACTGAATTGTCTTTTAATCGTGTTTTCAGTAAATCTAAAAGGAACAAAACCAGTTAACATGACAAACAAGCAAACACCTAATGCCCATACATCAATTTCAGGACCATAATAACCACTTGCTGTTAACATTTCTGGAGCAGCATACATTGCACGTCCACACCTTAAAGCAATTTTATAATCTGAATAATAATTTGATAAACCAAAGTCAATTAACTTCACTTGATCTGTTGTTTTGTCTAACAAAATATTACCAAGATGAACATCTCTATGACAAATATTTTTTGCATGTAAATACTCTAAAGAGTTCAAAATATTCTTGAAATAATTTCTTGCTGTAGATTCATCAAATGGATTATATTCAACCATTTTTTCAATTTTACCACCTGAACAATATTCCATAATCATATAAATATCATCATCTGTTTCAATGATTTCTAAAAGTTTAGCTATATTGGAGTGTTGAACTTGTTTATGAATTTTGATTTCCATTCCTTTTAAGTGCTCAATTCCTTGAAAATCAGCATCCATATCTTTTTTACAAAGTATTTTTACAGCTACAGGAGAACCAGTTTTTAAATCAGTTGCCAAGTGAACAACACCAAATGAACCTTTTCCAAGTTTTTCTTTGAGTACATAGGTTCCAATAACATCTTCATAAAGATTACCAACTTTCTTTTTGATTAAAATATTTTTTAACTCTTGTCTTTCTTTTGGTAAATATCTAGTTTCTTTTGAGTAATATTTGTTTGAGTTGGATGAACACATATCTCCAAAAGCTTCTAAAAGTTCAGGTGTTAATTTAAAGTTTGAATAATTTGCGACACAATTCACTTTTCCTCTGTTCAAGCAAATGGTATCTAAATGTGATGTCACCTGTCTTTTGAAATCTTCAAGTTCTGAATTGGTTTTAAATTCAACATTATGAAAATTGAGTAAAACTGTGTTGTTTGTTGGGTTGAACATAATTTGGTTTTGATGGTGAAGCTTGATCATTTTCTTGTGGTTTCGATCGAAGGTTGGTGGACCAATCATTTAAAAGGAAATTTTGCACGTTAAATTCTTAAAACGGCTAATCAATATGATTGGCGGAAATATCCTCCAAAATTGCCTCCAAAACTACATTTCTTCGTGAAAAATTATTTATTCCTAACCAAATTTTATCAGACCAATGAAAAACTTCGATTCCAAAAAATTGATAGAATTTCACATCATCACCAGAAGTTTCTACAATCCCAATGTTTGTTCTTGATTTTTTAAATCCTTCAACAAAATTTCATATAGTTTAGATACTCTGAATCTACTAATTGTGTCCAACAAATTTCTATCAATTTCTGACTCCACTTCATTCAACAATTCATCTACAAAACTCTTTTCGTCAATTCCTTTAACGGCTTTGGACAAAATGTTTCCAGGACAATTCACTTCCAATGGAGAAACTCCACTTAACAAATATCTTTCTTTGATAATCCAACATAGATTTTCTCTTTCTTTCAATGATTTTGTTTTCTTGTAGGACAGGATGTCCAACTTTAAAAAAATATTTTCAGAAGACCATTCCATTTCGCAATAATCGATGAAAATATCAAGAATTTTTGGTTTCAATACATCTTCAACTTTTAGTTTTGCGTTATTTGAGTTTGATGTTTTGTATGAAAAAAAAAGTTTCTTGATGATGGTAATAACAAGCGATTGAAGTCCTGTGACCCAAAATCCAGTGAAAAATACGTACTCTGCCAAAAAAGAACCAAAAAAATAAGGCAAAGGAGCAGCAAACCAAGCTATCATCGGTATGACAGCGAAAAATGTAAAAATCATATCAAGTCTGTAATGGTAGGGATCTGAATGAAAAAATACGTGTCTCCAGTGACATTTGAACATTGCAGGTAAATTTGATATCAAATCAAAAGTTAAAAAGCAAGCAATATTTGAGAATGTGACCAAAATGAACAATGTATTCAAAACTTTCATATAGAACCAAGCATCTTCAGTACAAACGAAATTATGATAAAAATAAACAATAAACAACATTGATTCAAATGCTAATAACCAAAATATTGGGAACAATATAATGATCCAAGGTGATGCCAGATACTTCAATATTTTGGTAAAAAGTTTTCGAATTTTTTGATCAACAAAAACTTCTTTGACTTTCAATTTTTTAGTGATTCTTCTTTTATTTTCATGTAGTCGTAATAATATCAAATATCTAAATATCATCAAAGTTGGAGCAGCAAATCTATATCGATGTGTTAAAAAAAAAAAAATCAAACGCAATTTGAACAGCAGCATAACCGATAAAGGCTCCAAGTTCACAGTATATTTTACTTGATGTTTCTATGTCCAACATGGAATAAATTCTTTCTGAAATGAAATTTGTGTAGTACGCAAAAATGGTGATATGTGGTGATACAAATCTACTGTGTAGAGGTTGATCATTTCTGAAGGCTACAACCAAAATAAACAAAGAAACATAAAAAATCGTCCCAAATGCAAATGTATACCAATTTGCTGACATTATCCTTCCAGCTAAATTGAGTTCATCGACGCACAATAAATGATTTTTGTTTTCTGAAGTTTTAGAGACATTAAATTCAAATTTTATGTAATTGCTCATTGAATTGTGTCTTGGTATATGTGTAGTATTGTTGTAGGCAACTGGAGATGCTTCTGTGCTCTGAGAAAGGAGTATGTAATTTTTTCCGAGTAGTTTAGTTGAATTTAGCTTAAAACTGAAAGTCACTTTTTGGTCTATGGTATTATACAAATCATCTTGAAATTTATAGTCAAAAATTGTTTTTTCCTTTGTCACATCTGTATGATTTTGGAGTTGTAAAAAATTGTTTGGTAAGTAACCAATAACACTGAAACTGGAACTAAAATCATCCTTTTTGGAAAAGAATCCAACACCTATCCATCCATTTCTTGGTTTTGAATTTACCGTAAAAGTAAACGACCTCTCGAAATTGTTGTTTTGTTGAATTTTAATCCAAGAGTTTTTCCAGATGTGGCATCCTAAATCCAAAATCTGAGCATATCCACTTGAGAGTTTCAACGATAGGACGACCGTAAAAAGTGTTAAAACTGTCACCCTCATTATAGACCAATCACATTTGATTTTTTTCTAGTTTTTAAAAAGTAACAGAACCTTCATCATTGTTACAAAGGAAAACTATTAAAAGACTTTTCTATCAAAATAAAGATCCTCTAAATCAAAGAGATTTTCGTTCTTTTTGATAGAAGTTGAATTAATCCTCCGATTGGATAATTTTTTTCTTTAGAACTGAAGTGCAACTGTTGAAGTTTTAAAATGACCACTGAAATAATTCCACAACAAATAATAAAAAACTTAACAGACAAAAGAAATCAAGGAGCCGAAGAGTTGGAAGTTTTAATAAGAAAATTTATAGCGAACAAAGAAACTGAAAACTTGGCAAACGCAGTTCAACAATCATGTGGTTTAACAAACTCAGTACAACCAAATTTAAGAAAAGCTGGACTTTGGGCCATATCTGCTATTTGTATAGCTTTAATGACCAGTAGTAAAGATTACTTGACTGAAATTATTCCTTGTATATTTCTTTGTATGAAAGACCAAGATTCAAAAGTTAGATTTCATGCTTGTGAAGCTATGTACAATGTATCAAAAGCAGCTCGTGGTCACATTTTGGAATTTTTCCCAAAAATTTTTATAGCAATGTGTAAATTGTCGGCAGATTCAGAAAACACAATAAAAAATGCAAACACACATTTAAATAGATTGATAAAGGATATATTAACAGAAGATGATGGATTTAAACTTGAAGAAGTGATTCCTTTGATACAAGAAAGAGTAAACTCAAATGATCCGTATGTTAGACAGTTTATACTTGGTTGGATAATTATATTAGATGCTATACCTGATGTTAATATACTTTCACATTTACCTTCTTTTTTATCAGGTATATTTTCAATGTTAAGTGATCCTAACGTTGAGATTGTCACACAAACTCAAAGTACTTTAAAAGAATTTTTAGATGAAATTAATAATAATTCAGAATCTGTTGATATACACTCATTGATGAAAATTATTCTTTCACATTCTTTTTCTCAAGATAATTTAACAAGAGAAACATCTCAATTATGGGTTAATAATTTTATAACTATAAGAGGTGAAGATTTGATTTCTTTTGATTATGAAATGATTCAAATTACTGTTTCAAATCTTTCACATAAATTGGAAACGATAAAAAGTGCTGCTTCAGCTACTGAAAAAAAACTTTTTAAGTTAATTAAAAACACAAAGAAAGAAGTTCAATACGATAAAATTATACAAAGTTTATCTGTTAGTTTAGAGTCTTCTCCGTTATCTACTAGAGTGGCTTCATTGAATTGGATCAATTTATTGCTAAAGAAAGACTTTGAAAAAGTAATGAAAAATTCGGAAAATTTGTTGAATTTATTGACAGAAACTTTAATAGATCCATCAGAAGAAGTTTTAATATTAGACCTTGAAAATTTATCATTCATTGCTGCCACTGAAACAACTTTTTCAATTGTCATTTTAAAAATTATGAAAATGTTTAAAACTGAAAGAAAATTACTTTCGAAATCAGGTAGGAAAAAAGGTTTTTAAAATAATGTTATTCAATAGGTTTCATTATTAGAAAACTATGTATCATGTTAAATCCAGAAAAAATCTATTGTGAATTTGGCAAACATTTATTGGATGAAGAAGATTTTGAATTTTCTTCATCTTTGATTCAAATTTTAAACACTATTTTATTGACATCAAAAGAATTAGCTGATTTAAGACAAAAAATTAGAAAAGTGAGAATTCATTTTTTTTTTTAACAATCTTTGCTCAGGAAAAATCACTTTTTGAACTTTTATTTAAATCATGGTGTTATAACCCAATTTCAACTTTATCTTTATGTTTATTAGCAAAATCTTATCAACTTTCAAACAAAATTGTCATGAATTTGTAATTTTAATATTTTGATTAATTTTTTGTTTATTAGTGGAAATACAGATTTAAATTTAGAAACACTTGTTCAAATTGATAATTTAGTACAACTTTTAGAATCTCCTATTTTTTCAAGTTTGAGATTAGAGTTATTAGAGCCATATCAATCTCCGGATTTATTAAAAACTTTATATGGCATTTTAATGATTTTACCACAATCAACAGCATATGATAAATTAAATAATCGTTTACAAGCAGTTTCAACACTTGCATTTCTTGAGTCAAAAAGGTAAAATTCGAACATTTTTTAATTTCAAATTTCAAGTTTACAAATGAAACAAAAATCATCAAAAGAAACTGAAGAAAATTTGAAAAAATTACTCAATCATTTTGAAAAAACTCAAGGAAAACAAAAGAATACTCATTCAAATGACTTATAAAAATTTTTTTTCAAACCTTCAAATTTGATTGTCAAACAGACATTTAATTGGTGGAACTATTCTCAACGTAAAAAAAGTTTCTGTTGTTTCTCTTCTCAAAAAAAATCAATATTTTTATATTACAGTACTTAAATTAATGGGGTAAACTTTCAAAATGACACAAAACAAACCATCTTACATTGAACATCAAGTAAGAAAAAGAAAAAAAAAAATAAATTCTCAAGAACTTACGATTTTTAATCCACGAGTTACCAACCAAACAAAACTTAAAGGAATACGTGACCTTGTTCCAAAAGCACAACGTTAAATACTTAGTCAGAGCTTGTGATTGTGATTACGACACAAAGCTTTTTGAAAAAAATGGAATTGAAATATTAGTTTGAAACACTTTTTCTTTTTTAATATTTTAAAGGATATACCATTTTCAGATGGTGAAAAACCACCAAAATCAGTTATTACTTCCTGGTTGCAACTTGTAGATAAAGCCTTTCCCAAGGGTAAAAAAACTGATGGTACAATTGCTGTTCATTGTGTAGCAGGCTTAGGAAGAGCACCTTTATTGGTTTCTATTGCAATTTTAGAAAAAGATAAAAAAATTTCTGCTCTTGACGTCATTACGCTAATTCGGAAACAAAGAAGGGGTGCTTTAAATAAAACTCAAATTACTTTTTTGCAAAATTACAAATCAGGAGACAACTGTATTTGTATGTGACTGTTTTTACGAACAGAAATAAATTTTTTATTTTATAAATTAAATTCACCAATCAAAATGATCAAAGATTCAAATTGTCTTTGTGAAAGAAATGGAAGTGAATTCTGAATTGATTGAAAGAAATTTTTCGAATTATGTCCTCGGAGAAATATATAAAGAGAATTTCAATTTGGAATTAAAAGAAAAAGTGTTTCAGAATTATTTGAATTATTCAACTACACAATTACCTTTAAAAATGTAAGAAAAACAGTTTATTTTTTTTTTTGATATTTGAAAGATTATCTTCAAGAGTATCTCACAATCATTTATTTTTCGATGAAAAATCATCAAAAGCTTTCTATTTTTCTTCACAAAATAATCTCATTGAAATTGATTTACAAAAAAAACAACAAAAAAATTTCAATTTTACAGAACAAAAAATTGAAGAAAAAAAAACTTTATATGAAGAACCTACAATGAAAATTCTATATGATTCTAACGAGAATCAATTTCTGCTCATCAATAATGGATCTGGATTACTCTTAATCTTTGATAAAAATGAAAAAAATATTTCAAAATTCGAATGTGATTGTAGTCTTATTTTAGATTCAAAAATGATAAATGATCAAATAAACATCATTAAAAGATCGTGTAAAGATTCAGGAAGTTCATTATCACAAGAAAAAGATTCAACCAGTAAATTGGTGAACACAATTTCATTTGATCTTCAATTTTTGATTTTTGATTTGAAAGGAAACTTACAATCAAAGGAAGAATTCAATTCTGAAACAATCCCAAAAATATGTTTCATATCTAAAGAAACTGGAGATATAATATTTGGATCTAATTCTGAAATCACACACAAAACCAATGAAAATGAAATGATTGTCGAAGATGAGCCAATCATCACTGAAAATATCACAAAAGAAGAATCAAAAAAAGATGAAAACTTCATTAAAATGATGAATGAAAGATTAGCACCATTTACAACTGACAAATTTGAAGATTCTGATGAAGATGATAATGATAGTTATTCAGAATCAATTTACATATTCAAAAGTGAAATAAAGAAACTTGAAAAAATTATTTCCAACAAAAGAATATTAACATGCAATAGTGATAAAATTGGAATTGCTTTTGATGTTGATCTTTGTGTTTTTAGTTTCAAAAATCAAAAATTTGAACATGAATTTACTGTCAATGCATTCAAATACATCATTGATGGAAGACCAAAAAGAAAAGAAATTTGTTCATTCGATTCCAAAGGATTCATCATTGAAGAAGAACAAATATCAATATATGATAGTAAAGAAATGATCAAATTCAAATCTAAGCATCAAATTATACAATTCTCTGATGAAGTTGTTTTAGGATTTCAATTCATCATAAAAGATCAAAGCATCATTATTTTAACAAATCAAAGAATGTATCATTTTATTTTTTAGTTCTTTTATCTTTGTATTCTTGAATGACTCTTGCTTGTACATCAGGAGGTGAAGGTTGATGTTCAAAATATTCCATCGAAAATTCTCCTTTACCTTGTGTTTGTGATCTTAATTCTGTCATATAACCAAACATTTCAGCTAAAGGACAAACAGCATAAATGACCAAGAATCCACCAATTTCATCAGTTGAAGAAATAGTTCCTCTTCTTTTATTAATTCCTCCAATAACTTGACCTTGATATTCAGCTGGAATTGAAATTTCACAATTCATAACTGGTTCAATAATAATAGGATCTGCAGCCATAACAGCTTGTCTGAAGGCATTCCAACATGCTGTCTTGAAAGCTAATTCAGATGAATCAACAGAATGAGTTACACCATCTGTAAGACATACTCTTACACCCCAAACAGGTGAATCAAGTTGTGGTCCTTTTAATTGAACTTCATTAAAACCTTTTTCACATGAAATAATAAAATTTGGTGGAATATTGTTTCCAATAACATCATTACAAAATTCAAATTTCTTTTCTGAATCTTCAGGTAAAAGTTCAATGTGTCCAATAACTCTAGCATATTGACCTGAACCACCTGATTGTTTTTTATGAAGGTAATCAAATTTAGCTGGTTTTGTGATTGCTTCACGATAAGCTACATTTGGTTGTCCAAGAATCACATCACAATCGTATTCTCTTTTTAATCTTTCTGCATGAATGAACAAATGTAATTCTCCCATTCCATGCATAACAGTTTGGTTTGTTTCTTCATCTAATGTTACTCTAAAGGTTGGATCTTCTTTTTGAAAACGATTTAAAGCTTTAGCAAATGCCATTTCTTTTGCATGATCTTTCAAAGACATTGACATTGAAATAACAGGTTTTGGTACATGCATAGCTTCCATTAAAAGATCTGATTTTGTTGTTGAGACAAAAGTATCTCCTGATGAACAGTCAACACCAAACATAGCACAAATTTCTCCTGGTCCAATAGATTTGATTTCTTCCATTTCATCTGAATGTAATCTGACTAATCTTGGTAATTTAATCTTTTTTTTTCCGTCTTGGTTAAAAATTGTATCTCCTCTTTTTAATGTTCCTTGATAAATACGAATCCATGTTAATTGGCCAAATTTTCCATCTTCAAGTTTAAATGCTAAACCAGCAAATGGTTTTGTTGAATCTGGTAAAACTTCAACTTTTTCTTTTGTTTCCATGTTGAATGCATAATTGCTCCTGTTGAAAATTTATCAATGAAAATTTTTTGCTTACACATCCAATGGTGCAGGTAAATAATTAACAATAGCATCTAAAAGACATTGAACACCAGTGTTCATTTTTGCACTTCCCATATAAACAGGAATGAATTTGTTTGCAATTACAGATCTTCTGATAGCTGCATAAATTTCTTCAGTAGTTGGTTCTTCTTCCATTAAAAATTTTTCTTCAATTTCTGGATCAACATCAGCTAATTTTTCGATTAATTCTCTTCTTTTTTCGTTTGCTTTTTCAACTAAATCTTCTGGAACATCTTTGTAAACAATTTTTTCACTGAAAATTTTTAATATGAATTTAATCACTTACCCACTTCCTCCTTCAAAGAAAATAGATCTCATTTCGATAACATCAACTAATCCTCTGAATGAATCTAAAATAATCAATTTTACATTTTAAATGAAAATAAAACCTTCATAACCAACTATTTGAAAATAAGGTTAAATTTAAATTGAAATACTTGGAATTTGACAAGCTGCAACGTGTAATCCTAATCTTTTTCTCATTTGTTCAATGACCATATTATCATCAGCACCAAGTCTATCCAATTTATTGATGAAACAAATTCTTGGAACATTATATCTTCTCATTTGTCTGTCAACTGTAAATGTTTGACTTTGTACACCACCTACACCACAAAGTACAAGTACAGCACCATCTAAAACTCTTAAAGAACGTTCAACTTCCATGGTAAAATCAACATGACCTAAAAAAGTAAAGTTCAACTTTAAAAAAAAACCTGGTGTATCAATGATATTGATGTGTTGTTTTCCCTTTGATTTTTTAATATTTTCTTTGTTTATTTACCCATTCACAATATGTAGCAGCTGATTTAATAGTAATACCTTTTTCTCTTTCCAAATCCCTGGAAAAATTGTAAATTAAAACAAAATTACATAGAATCCATTTTAGCACCAACACCATCACTTCCTTTGACCTGTTTATTTGTCAAAAAAAAAAAAATCAAACATCATGAATTTTTCCAATTTTTCCTGTGTAAAATAAAATTCTTTCAGTCAAAGTTGTTTTTCCTGAATCAATATGAGCACTGATTCCGATATTCTAAAATGAAAATTGAGTTTAAATGATGCTTGTTACTCTGATTTTTTCCAAGATTTTTGCATCTTTTTCAGACTTGAAAAAATTAGAGAAATGAACACATTACAATTTTATCTATGACTGAATAATTTCTCCTTATCACAGATTTTATGTATTTTGGAGATAAAGACTCCTTCAAAACTTTGGAAAAACGAAACATTTGAGATGTGAATTAACCAGTGTTTCGATTGGTCGAGAGAACCTTCAATTTTCAACAGAATTTAAAGATTATAAAAAATTGATTAAATTTTCAACTGTATTCATTTTTTTTCTTTTTTTTTTTTTTGGCATTTTCATCCAATCACAAGAAAGCTTCAAGCTTAGTTTGAACAAAACACAGAACAGAGTTAATGTCTGATTTTGAAAAAAAAAAAAATACTTCTGTTTACAGTAAGCAAAGCCTAAAACTAAAAAAAAAGTTGGTGGAATTGACGACAGTGTCAATGAATCAGATATTGAAAAGAAGTTTTCAGATTTCGGTAAAATTTTGGAAATCGACATAAAAAAGGGTTATGCTTTCGTTCAATATGAAGAAGAAACAAGTGCTGAAAAGTGTGTAAAAGAACTTGATGATCAAAGTTTGAAAAAAAAAAAAAAAAATTAAGTTTTTTAAAGAATTATTTGGTCAAAATAGTGTCAGAGTCAATTTTTCAACGAAATCAAAACCAAGAATAAAACGTCAAAAAATACATGGATATCGTTGTTTCGTTGAAAATTTAGATCCACAAGTCTCATGGCAAGATTTAAAAGATTTAATGAACAGAGAAGGTGATGTAATGCGTGCAGATGTATTTCGTGGTACTTATGATACTTATGGGTAATTAATTTTCAAATTTCTTTAATAATATTTTTTTCCAAAGAGTAGTGGAATTTAGATACAGAAACGATTTACATCGTGTATTAAGAAGATTGGACAATTATAACTTTAAAGGTAGTAGAATATTCTTACGTGAAGAAAGTCCAGAAAGAAAAAGATACAGTCCATATCGTGGTGGTAGTAATCGTGACAGAAGAAGATATTCAAGATCACCATCACCTGATAGAAGAAGAAGAAGATATTCTCCATCACCTGATAGAAGAAAATATTCAAGATCACCTGATAGAAGAAGATACTCAAGATCACCATCACCTGATAGAAGAAGAAGAAGATACTCTCCATCACCTGATAGAAGAAAATACTCAAGATCACCTTCACCTGATAGAAGAAAAAGATATTCTCCATCACCTGATAGAAGAAGATATTCAAGATCACCTCCTAGAAAAAATTATAAAGAAGATCAATATCCAATGAAAAATAATGATGACCATCATTCACCTCAAAAGTTATCGCAATAATTGAATAAATTGGATTCAAAATGGGATTTCAAATTACTCTCTTTTTCATGGGTTTGGGATTTTTGTTTTCAAAACTCAAAATTTCGTTTTTTTTGTATTCATGGTACTTTGTGAATTTACTTTCAATTAATTTGAAAGTTTCCATAAATTTTTATCAATTTTTTTTCAATTTGGGTGAAAGTCTTATTTAAAACACCTGACCAATCGTTTTAGTTTTAAACTTCAATTCTTCAAGTTTGGAATGGCACAAAAACGAATCGTGAAAGAATTAAAAGAATTACTAAAAGATTGTCCTTCTAGTTGTAGTGCTGGACCAGCAACTGATGATGACTTTTTCAAATGGAAAGCAACCATAACAGGTCCAGTAAGTTCAAAAAAAAAAAATTTAAAACCTAAAGAACGATTCTCCTTTTGCTGGTGGTATATTCTTCTTGGACATTGTATTTCCAGTCGATTATCCAGTAAACTAATTCAAAAAAAATTTTTAATTTTTTTTTTTCCAGTTCAAGCCACCAAAAGTGACCTTTACAACCAGAATTTATCATCCAAATATCAACGGGAATGGTGGTATTTGTTTAGATATATTAAAAGATCAATGGTCACCAGCATTAACTATTTCAAAAGTTCTTCTTTCAATTTGCTCTTTATTAAATGATCCAAATCCTGATGATCCTCTTGTACCTGAAATAGCCCACATGTTCAAAAATAATAGAACAAAATATGAAGCATTGGCTCGTGAATACACCAGAAAATTTGCAATGTAAAGAAAGAAATTCAACAAAATGTAACAAATAACAATACAGAAATTTTATTATCAGAAATTGGAATTTCAATTTCTTTGAAGAAAAATGGAGAATATCTTCAAAAATTCTTCCTTAGATTTGAGATTAAAAATAGATTGCTCTTGATCACTCAATGATCTGCAAAAAAAAAATTTATTTTGAAGTTATCTTTTAACAACAACCAATTTGCAATGACTATGATTTCTGCATGTTCTATACATTACCGTATTTCACACAAATTTTGAGACGTTTTCTGCATAAATTTCTGATGCATTTTGAGCTGTATCTTGTCATTTACAGGTAGTTTTTACTGTGCATCTTCTGACTTCTTTTTTGTTTTGTTTTTTGAATAGAGTTTTTCCTTGAGATTGATATTCCTTTATATTTCAATCACTAAGTTCACAATTTACACACAAGCAATTTCACTTTCCTTTCGATGCAGTCAATCGACAACAACATATATTTTTAAGGTTGCTAGATGTATAAATAAATTTTTTTAAAGTCTATTTGATGATTCTTTTTGGATTTCTTTAATTCTAAATTTTCTCTTCTTTGTGTGACATGAGTTGAAAGAAAAAACGTTTTTTGATTGGAAGAAAAAGTACAATGAATAAGAAAACTGAGTCCAAGCAGTTTCAAGTAATATTTTATACATAAATTCAGAAAATTCACTCAAATTCGTTTAAGACATTGATTTTGAGTGAATTTTCTGAATCTCTGTATCGAGTTTTATCTGAAACTGCTCTCATTTTAAACAACAACTCTGCACTTTGATTTGTCCGTTTTGAAAATGTAGAGAAAAAGATGCTAGTCATAGACGGTGGCAAAATAACTCATTTTCTAACAAATTTACAAGTTATGAATGAAAAAAAAATAATTTTGCTGAAACGGAATATTTGTTTTTTTCTGTTGAAAAGTGACCATTCGGAATCATTTGTGAACTATATATAGATTTTTAAAATTCCGAAACTTTATAAATTGAACTGAAAAAACAAACTAACCACTGAAAAAAAAAACATCAACAGCTGCATGAGCAATAATAATCAATCTAACGAAAAGTATATCACCAGCAAAAAAGTCAGAGAACAGTACGGAGTTTCTAATTCAACACTCAAACGATGGTCAAATGAAGGGAAAATCAATAGTATCCGGACTGTTGGAAACAAGCGACTCTATGGATGTGATGATATCAAAAGAA
>JABLTG010000072.1:0-94765 GCA_016618085.1 Neovahlkampfia damariscottae
TTTTGTGTTCTTGCATTTTTTTAAGTTGTTCTTCTTTTTTTCCTTCATCGTTGGTTTGTTGTTTTGCAATAACTTGTTGTTGTAATTGTGATAACTTTTCTTTTAATTTTTCTAATTTTTCTTCATCTTCTTCTCTTTTTTGTTTTAATTTTTCAATCTCGGATAAATTATTTTGTTTTAATTCTTCCAAGACTTTTGTGTCATTAACTTTTTGTTCTTCTAATTTATCTTCCAATTCTTTGATAGAATTTTGTGAAGTTTCTTTTTCTTTTTGACTTTCTTTGTAGGAGGCTTCACTTTCTTCTTTTCTTTTTTGAACATCTTCAAGTTTCTTTTTTAAAATTTCAACTTCTTGTTTTGCAACTGTTAATTCTTTTTTACGATCTTCTTGTTCTTCAAGAACTTTTCTTGGGCTATAAAATGAAGTGTTAAATTTTTTTTTTTTTTTTTACCTAATGTAAGGATTTGGTGAAGAAGGAGATCCTATAGAGTGACTTGAATCAGATTTTTTAATTGATGAAGTGTCCATTGTTGGTTCTTCTTTTACGTTTCTTCTTGATTTTCTTGACTCTAATTTTTTTTTTTTTGAAGTTCCTTCGCTTGCAGTTGCCAATCTTAATTGTTCTTCTCTTTGTTTTTGTTGTTTTAACATCATTTGAACTGGGTTTAAACTTGACTCATCTTCTTGTTCTTCTTGTTCTCTTAATTTTTGTTCTCTTTCTCTTTGTTCTTTCAACATTTGTTGAATTGGATCAAGTTCTGGTTCACCTGAGATATCTATTGTTGTTTTATCATCACTCTCTGATGACATCACATTTTTCTTCTTCTTGCCCCACATTCTCTGTCTCAAGATGATTTGTTTATTTGACCAATGAAAATCATCTTTGTTTTTATAAAATTATTTTTATTTCATTTTTCTTTATTATTCAAAAAAATATTTTATTTGAAACCAAATGTCACGTCACAAAAAAATTTTCTTTGGTTGATTACTTCAATCTCAATCATGGGATTTTTATTTCTTTTGGGCAAATATATTTTATAAGTATCATCTCTGTTATCAACTATTTCATTATATCCACCATGTATAATCATTTCATTAAAATCTGTCATTACAGACACATGCCAATATCTATTTGGTGGAATATCACCTGTAGCAAAAATTTTAGTCCATTTATTACAAATTGTATCATATTCATATAAAGAATTACATGAATTTCCTGTATTTCCACCAAAATAAAAAATTGAATAACCATTCATGCAAGAAGAACATGCAGCGGTTTGAGGAGGTTTTTCACCATCAGTTACCATCAAACTCCAACTTTCTAATAACACATCAAATATCCACATATCATTCATTCTATTATGCCCATCCCTTCCACCAAACATATACAGTCGATTGTTTTTTCCTTCTAAGGTTGAATACCTCCTTTTTGATGGTTCAAGTTTATTCAAGGGAATAACTAATTTCCAATGATTTTTTTTCAAATCAAAAAAAAATAATTCATTACTCAATGGAGTATCAAAGTATAGTTTTTCACCTCCAAATATCCATATTTTTTCATTCAACAAAGTTGCACTGTGATATCTTCTTGGTAGTGGAATATTTCCTTCAGGATTAATTAAATCTATGGTTAATTTTTTCATATTTATTTTATACAAATGACTATTTGAATCAACATTGATATCGTGACCACCAAAAAAATAAAGTAATTCTTCATTTTGAACACAGGTCATAAACATCCGACTTAACGGAAATTTTATAATTTTGAATGTTTTTTCTTTAAATGAATACACAATAGCTTCATTTGAAATGTCCTCAAAATATAGTGCGTCCGCTCTTTCTCCAAAAAAAAAATATAAAGAATCTTCATATACGATCAAATTGTGAGCAGCTAATTTGATATTAATATCTTTCATTTTGTTCCATTTAAACATTACCTTCTCATCAATTTCTGAGAAGCTCATCTTTGTTGTTTTTATGGAGTTTCGGAGAATTTTTTTTTGAACCAATGAAAATAATGTTCCTTAATTTGGTGATAAATTTGAAATCAAAAAAATCTCTTTATTTGTAAGTTTATGATGACATCTTCAAAAATATCCATCTCTTTCCAATCAAAGAAACTTTTTCTTTCCAAAAATACTGTATGATATTCTTCAAAAAAAACTTTTTCAATTTCTACATCTTTCAATGATGGAATCATTGTTAATTTCGTTTCTTTAGAACAATTTCCAATTCCCAATTGACCTTGTGAATTATTTCCGCAAACAAAAACTTCTCCTTTATTTGTTATAAAAGCCTAAATCTTGTCAGTTTATGATAAAGAAAGTCAAACCGACCTAAACATAAATGCAGAAATTGAAGTAATAAAATGAGAATCCAATTCTTTCAATTTAGTTGGTATTAATACTTTTGATATCGAATTTAATCCAATTTGTTGAAAATTGTTGCTTCCAAGAACAAAAACTTCTCCTGTTTTGCTGAGAAAAATTGAATGATGAATTCCCATGGCTACATCTTCCACCATGAAATTTACATCAATTTTAGTTGGTGTCAATACACATATATTCGTTTTAGGTCTTGATCCCCAAAAATAAATTTCATTATTTTCAGTCAAGACAATAGTTTGACTGTAGGTTACAACTTTTTTAATTTTCGAATTTTCAAAATATTCATGAATAAAAGGAGGTAAATAATTATTCCTATTTTGGTTAACTCCTAAACATGTATCTATTCCCCAACACAAAAGTTGTTTTTTTTTTGTTATTCCAAAAGCATGAGAGATACCACATTTTATAGATATTAACTCATATTTCAAAGGTATCAATGAAGGAACAGTGACTCTAAAATAAGATTCTGATGTATTACCACCCCATTGATAAATAAGACCATTATCTGTTAAACCAAGATTTGACCATCCACATGATGAAATTTGTTTAATTTTTAAATCACTCAATGAACGAATTGTTTTTGGTTTTTCATTTGATTCTAAATTACCTGTTCCTAATTGATAATTATCACCATCTCCACATCCAAGTATATTATTTTTTCTTGATAAGAAAAAAGTTTTTGAAGTTCCTACAGCAACATCACAAACATCGTAAGGTGATAAAATTTTTGAAATTTCTATTGGAGTTGAAATAATTTTTTCTGTTGTTTTTTCAATGCCCAAACGATACCCAAAATTTAAACCACATACATACACTGTTATTTGATTTAATTTTCATGACAAAATATTTTTACCTCTCCTGTTTCTCATAAAACAAAAAAAATATGATTGGCTGAATGAAAACATACAAAATTCTTTATTTTTATTCTTTTTTTTGATTTTCGTTTGAAGGAATAATGAATGAGTCAAATAAAGTTTCACTCTTTGGTTTTAATGGTACATGGCTCATTGTTGAATTTGTTATTAAAATTTTTCTAATAATCAAAGAAAAAGCTACATGTCCAAGTTCAACAATTGTTAATGATATCAATGTTTCTGTAAAAAACTTTTTTTTTCCATTTTTCAGCCATAAAAGACAAATACAAAATTGAATGAATAAACAAACAATTGAAAAAATAAAATTGACAACAATCATGATTTTGAGATACTCTCTATTGTTATTAATAGTTGTATTGATTGAATAAAAATGACTTAGCAATGAAACAAAAGATGTGACATACAAAAAAGCTCCTAGAACGAATGTTATGGTTTTAACTTCACTTCCTAGTTGATATGTGTCTTGTATGAGTATGGATAAAAAGAAACTATAGGATAAAAGTAAAATTATGTGCAGAATTATTCCAATTGTATATTCTTGTCTTCCTAAGTTGGTGAAAAAATTTTTGGCAATGAAAATTAATGTTTCTGCAAATCCAGTGAGTTCTGGTTTTTTTTGTTTTGAACTGAAGTTCTCTGTTGTAGACGAGGTTTCTTCAAACATTAGTTTTTTCTGACCAATCAAATTTCCCAAAAACAAGAATAATGCAAACAAACTTGATAATTCCAAGACTTTCATTTATTAATTATTTGGAAGTATCTTCAAATTCTATTGGAAAAAATGTCATTCTTGTAATTCAGAATAATTAAACAAAAGCACCTAAGCCCGTAATAATTTCCTGTTGAAAATTGTTTTCTTAAAAAAGTTTATTGAAATGGTAATTTGATTTATTGATCAATCGTAAAACCATCACTTGGAACATATTCTGAAATTTGATCACATGATTTGAGAAATTCAATTTCTTTTTTCAATGATTCAATTTCTTCTTTCAATGTTTTATTTTCCCTTTTCATTTCACAAATGCATCAGATTGTCCATCATCAGAGAAATAAAGAAACATTCATCTGAATTTATTAATTATTCATCTACCATCACAAACTTTAAGCACTTTTTTAATTCATCATATTGTTGAACCAATAATATCAATTTGATCAAACTGCAGATGTGTTTAAAAAACAAAAAAAAAGTCGCCCCAACAATCTCAAAAACAGATGAAACGAAACACTACTGTCCTATATGTATGTTATATAACCAATGTAATATTCGTATTCTAATTAAACTTCCAGATATTTTTCAAACTGAATGTTGTTCAAATAATATTTGTTTACAATGTTGGTTACAAATGAAAAAGTATCAAAGAGATCTATTCTGTCCTTTTTGTATAACAACTCCATTTTTTATTGTTTCAATTTCCCAAAATGAAAAATCAAAAAATTATGATGACGAAATTGAACCTCAACCAAAAGAAAATACCAAATTACAAACTAGGAAATTTGGGGATGAAAATATCATTCCTACTCAATATCAAAGACCAAATCGTTGTTGTTGGTGCACAATTATGTAAATAAAATTTTATCCAAAATGAAAAATTAGGATAAAAACATGCTTTAAAATCCAAACAATTTTCTTTGAATTTTCCTCAATTTGATCATTCAAAATGGAATTCCAAGCAACAAGTGACAAAATTATCAAACCAAGAAAAAGAGTTTCAAATGCTTGTGTTTCATGTCGAGAAAAACATTCAAAGTATCCCCATCCATTGATTTCTAATCATTCAAAAAGATGTGGTTTTGTCAAACCTTGTACTAGATGTGTTTCATTGGGACTTGAATGTGTAACTCTTCCTGCAAAGAAAAGAGGTGTCAAAAAATTGAACGAATGCAAAGAGAATCTCAAAAACAAAGAATCTCCTTCAAAAATTTGGACCATGAAAATCACTCACAACAAAGATAGTAAATTCTTGAAAGCAGAAGAAGATTTTTTTGATGAAGTTCATTTTTCAAAATTTCCATTTGAAGAACCACAACTTTTACCTTTGAAATGGTTCCAATACTGTGGTCCTGAATTAAATGAATCCGAAAATGAATAAACATTTTTGATTCAATTTGTTCATAATTGAGCTGTAAGGTTCAATTATGTGTTTTCATTGTCATATTTTTGATTCAAAGCAGATGGAGAACAAATAAACCGTGAAGCAAATTATTCTGATGTATTATTTGGATTTATTTTGGTAGAGACCAGTTCTTGAACTCGTCTTTGCTGTTTGTTGAAGAAAAAGAAGTTGTGGAAGTGAAATTGACCAATAAACCAGTTTCCATGTTGTTCAAGCCATGAAATCAATGATAGTGAGTTCAAATACCATAATTGTTGCCACCAAATTTTTCGGATAAATACCCAAATTGTCAGTTGTATCATTGGACAAACAATTTCTTCGATGAATCAAAGAGTACACAATTTTAATGCTGGTCCTGCTTGTCTTCCAGAAGAAGTTTTAAAACAATGTTCTGATGAAATGTTAAACTGGAATAATACAGGAATGTCTTTGTTTGAGGTTTCTCATCGTTCAAAAGAATTCATAGCTTTGATGGAAAAAACAAAAAAGAATTTAACAACTCTTCTGTAATTTTTCAACACAAAAATTTTAAAAAACTTTATTAGTGAAATTCCTTCAAATTTTAAAATATTATTCATGCAAGGAGGTGCATCTTTACAATTTTCTGCAGTTCCAATGAATCTCCTCCAAGAATCAACAGCTGATTATATTGTCACTGGAACATGGTCAAAAAAAGCATTTTCAGAAGCAAAGAAATATGGTTCTGTCAATAAAATTACAGATTCAAGTGACACTGCTTTCACAAAACTCCAAGACTCCAAAGACTGGAAAACATCAAAAGAAGCTTCATACGTATACTACTGTGACAATGAAACT
This sequence comes from Neovahlkampfia damariscottae, assembly GCA_016618085.1. Lineage (NCBI taxonomy): Eukaryota > Heterolobosea > Selenaionea > Neovahlkampfiida > Neovahlkampfiidae > Neovahlkampfia > Neovahlkampfia damariscottae. The sequence continues at coordinate 6,194 of JABLTG010000072.1, forward strand.
GTCCATGGATTCGAATTTCATGAGGCTCCGAAAGTACAAAATAATGCTCCTTTAATCGCTGATATGTCTTCAAATCTATTGTCAAAAAAAATTGATTTTTCAAAATACGGATTGATTTATGCATGTGCTCAAAAAAATTTTGGTGCAGCAGGTTTAGTTGTTGTCATAATTCGTGAAGATTTAATAGGAAAAGAATCCAAAATAACACCTTCTATGATGAGTTATAAAGTTATGGATGATAATGATTCAAGTTATAATACACCTCCTACATATTCAATCTATGTAGCCAATTTGATTTTTGAATGGTTATTAAAAAATGGTGGCATTGAATCAATTGAAAAAAAAAACAAAGAAAAATCAAATTTGTTGTATGATTTCATTGATAATTCAAGTTTTTATTTGTAAGTGAATGGTTTTTCTAATTTTGACAAGTAACCCTGTTGACAAGAAAAATAGATCAACAATGAATATCATTTGTAAAATCAATGGTGAAAATGGTGAAAAATTAGAAAAAGAATTAGTCTCAGAAGCCAAAAAGCAAAACATTATTGGAATTGCTGGACACAGATCTGTTGGTGGATTGAGATTTTCTTGTTATAATGCATTGGAATTAAAATCAGTTGAAGTTTTACTTTCATTATTAAAGGAATTTGAAAAAAATCATAAATAAATAAAAAAGCTAAATTTATTTTTTTCTATCCAATTAAAAACAATGAGTTTAACTCAAGACCAAATCAAGAGCATAAAAAGTGATGTTGATCGTTTATTGAAAGAAGAAAGAGAAGAAGGAGGACTTTTATATGTTGACCAAGAAGACGAAGATGACCTTCCTTGGTTTGAAAAAAAAAAAATTAAAATACTTTCAAGGTTAGATGAATTCAATTTTGATGAAGAAAAGTCACAATTTACATTCACATATGATTTAACTTTTGAATTTGAATATGAACCTTGTGTCATAAAAATTCCAACGAAATACCCAAAAGGTTGAATTTTAAAAAAAAAATAATTAACAATTTTTCAGGTGAATATGAAATGAAAATGGGTAATGATGGTGATTTTATTCTTCTTTTGAATCCTGGTGAAGATTTTTATCAAACATTGAAAAATGTTTTTGTCGAATTTAATGAAACAAGAATGGTAAATAATTATAATAAAAAATTGACAAATTTCTTGAAAAGGCTGGCCTAGGTAAATAGAATATTTCATGATTTTTTTATTTTTCAACTTTAGACAGCTCACTACCACAAGATTCAAGTGCAACAAGTGGAAATCAAGGTAAAAAAAAAAAAGAGTGTTTTAAAATACTAGATCCTGGTGATCAATTTATTTCAGTATTACATATTCAATAAATACTAAATCTTCAAAAGCAAACTTTTCAAAACGAGTTTGAAAAAAAAAAAGAAATTCTAACGTGTCAGATATGATGACTGGTTAACAGAATGTCCAAGTTCAAGAAGAAAACTTAAAGGAACTATTAAAGGACCAGAAGTTATAAAATTGAAAAATATTGATATTGGAATGAAAACTCTAACATTTACAATCACTGGAAAAGATGGAAATGAAAAACTAGACTTTGACATCTATTACGCTGATTATTTGGATGATTATGGAAGTCAAGGATTATCTCTTGTGAAATATGATGAAAAATTATCAGATTTTGCAACTAGTAAAATAAAACAAAATTTAACCTAAACTAAAGTCATCAAAACGTTTATCAAATATTTTGATGGAAATCCATCACTAAAAGATGTCTTAACAAAATGTTGTGAAGTTTATCAAGAAGCTAAAAGAAGATCAATTCATGATGTCATGAAGAAACCTTGGTAAGAATATCTTCAATCTAAAATTTCATCATCTCAGGTATGAAAGAGCGAATGATGAAATCATTGAAACTATCTCAATATATAAAAAATTATGGCATCCAATACTTAAAAATGAACTCAATGATAATGAATTAAGTACAGTCTATGTTGCAAAGAAAGCAATTCTCAAACAATTAGATATCATCAAAGGAAAAGACTGCACAGGTTTTTTTGTCAAACCTTTTGGTAATAATATCTTTTTATGGAGAGTTGATTTATTTGGATTTCAGAAAGAAAGTAAATCATTGCATTCAGATTTAGCAGCATATTCAAAGAAATACAAAACAACTGAATCAATGACTGTTGAAATTTATTTTACTTCAAATTATCCAAAAGAACCACCATTTGTTAGAGTGTTATCACCAAGACTTCAATATTTAACTGGAAATGGTAAGTGCTTCTTAAACTAACATTTTCCTTCAGTTACTTTTGGTGGGTCTTTTATTAGGTAATTTTTGTTTATTTTTTGATTTTTTTTTTAAAGTGTTCCTGCACTAGGAGAAACATATTCACCTGTTATTGATGTTTATAGTATCATTCAATCAGTAAGACAAACCCTGATCAATGGAAAAGCAAGAATCGTAAAAAAAAGAAATTCCTAATTTCTTCATCATAGGATATGAAAATTAGTCAACCTTATGAAAAGAAAGTGGCAATGAGAGCATTTGTCAGGGAAAGAAGGAACAAAATTGATTCTGTTGGAAAATTAAATCAAAAATTTTCAATTTTATCGGATGATCGAGCAAAACATTTATATGGAGGAAGTTATATAAATCCAATGCATCCTATTGAAAATGCAAATAATATTTGTCTACCTACTTCTCTGAGGTATCAAAACTTATCAAATTATTCCTTACTTTTTTTTACAGAGACAAATTGAAACCAGGCACAGAATCTGGTGTTGTAGTTTTGGAGTTGAAAACTTCAGATGGTAAAATTTTTAATTGTGGTGTTTTAGATTACACAGCAAAGAATGGGCATATTATCATTCCGAATTGGATGAAGAAACATTGGATGTTGACTGATGATTCATTGGTTGATGTTAGAACTGTTAAAATTCCACTTTGTAAATTTTTACAATTTCAACCACATTCAGAATCATTCAACAAAGTAGATAATGTCTTTTATTCATTGCAACAAAAATTACAATACTTCTTTGCAATTACTGAAGGACAAACTATTCCATTTTTGGATACTACTTCAGGAAAAGAATTTTTATTAACTTTGACTGCAACAGAACCGTCCAGTGAAGTATGTGTCTTTTTAGGGAATGGTAACAATCAGTTTTCTCTTTAATTTTTTAGATGTTGAATTTGAAGTTCAAATCGATTTCAAATCTCCTTTAGATTCCAAAGATTATATCGTTCAAATTGAAAACCCTGAAATTGATGAAGAGATTGAAGAAGAAGAATGGTTTGAACCTGATGATGAAAAAATTGATTCTTCAACAAATTCAGGTCTGGTTGGAAAAAGAGATGATGAAATCAATACAGGGTTTTTGATTGGTAAAAGAGTTGACGAAAAGAAACCAGAGGTAAAAAAACCAGTTGAAGAAAAACCTGTTGAAAATAAAGGTGGAAATACTACTGGTGGAAAAACTCTTGGAACTACAACTGATGGAACAAAATGTGAAATTTGTGGAACTGTAGTTCCGACCAATAATTACAATATGCATTTAGTACATTGCAGAAGAAGACACAAATAAATTTCATTTAATAAAGTTATAGCTTTTTCACCTGTTCAATTTTCAAGCATGTTCTAATTTCGGACTGACCAAAAAAGGATATTTAACTGTTAAAGTTCCGCCAATCACAAATTTCTCCATCTCAACGTTCAAATGAAAGAAGTTGAAGTGAACTCTTTAACAAATTCTCCAGCCACAAAAATGTCAATCAAAAAGACGCAAGAAGATAAAATACAGAAAATTTATGATGAAACTCTACACGATGTTTCACTTGATGAATTAGCTGAAGAAAGAACAAAAACAACAAGTGTATATTATGAACTTTTAAAATTTGTCAAAAATTTATCAATAGGAGTTGATTTAACCAAAATTACTTCGCCCATTTTCATCATAAGACCTGTTTCATTTTTAGAATTATTCTCTGAATACGCTGAACCTTCAAAAGAACTTTTAAAGTAATTCTATTATCATTTTAAAATTCATGTTTTAAAAGTATTTCTTCAATTGAATCTCCTGAAGAAAGAATGTTTGTTGCAACAAAATATTTTGTCTCTTCATCTTTCAACACAATCAGAGATGTAAATCCGGAAAAAAAAAGAATTTAAATTATATTTTAGTCTTTGAATATGGTTAAACCATATAACCCAATTGTTGGTGAACAATTCAAATGTAGTTGGAAATTAGAAAATTCAGAAACCAACTTTTTTTCTGAACAAATATCTCATCATCCACCTGTTTCAGGATGTTTCATGGAAAATAAACAAAAAAATATCAAATACAATTGTACAGTTGAAGGTTAGTCAATTTTTATTTTTTTTTACTCTTTTCCAGCTAGAGCACATTTTCATGGAAATTATGCAGAAAATAGTATAATAGGTGAAACTACATTTGAAATAACAAACCTTGGAGGTAAAAAAACAAATGAGCTTATTCATTTTTTTTGAAATAGAAATTTATAAAGTCGAATTTCCAAAAACATACATCAAAGGAATATTTTTTGGATCTGCAGGAATTGAAAACAGTGGTAGTTTAAAAATTACTTGCGAAAAAACAAAACTCAAAACTGAAGTCAACTTTAAATATGGCAATACCATTGAAGGATTCATAAAAAATGAAAAAGAAAAACTTTATCAATTTTCAGGATCAATGAGAACAAAAGTTGATTGTATAAATCTCAAAAATCAAAAAAATATGTCATTTGGAAAACCTCCAAAAGTTGAAAAGTTTATTGAAAAAATTAAAAATCAAAAGTCAAATGAATCAAGAAAACTTTGGTATTCTGTCACTGAAGCAATAATTAAAGGTGATAATGATGTTGCATTAAAAGAAAAAACTAAAATTGAACAATTACAAAGAGAGTACTTGTCAAAAAATAAGCATGAAGTCGTTTGGTTTTCAAAAACTAAAAGAATTGTTGATAAAGTTCCAATTTATGAATTCAATGAATAAATTAGTGTGCATATTTGTAATCTCTTCTTTTTTGTTGTGTGAAAAAAATAACCAATTGGATTTCATTTTTACAAGGAGGAGGAAATAGAAAAATAAAAAGTTTTTATGTTTTTTTAAAAGTTTTATGTACGTTGTTTAGTAAATAGTTCCTTGGTATTCGTTGACGAACCATTTCATAGCTTCTTCTTTTTTGATCAAATGTGGGTTACCAACTTTACCTCTTGCTCTTTTTCTTCTGGAGATTCTGTGTCCTGGTCTTTCTAAAATAACGTAGAAGTCCATTCCAAAAATTCCGATAGATGGGTCATATTTCAAACCTAAATCAATATGTTCTGCAATACCAAAACCAAAGTTACCACCGCTTGAAAAATTTCTATCTCTAAGTTCAAATTCTTTAACTCTTAATCCACGTTTAAGAATTTCTCTAGCTTTTTCTCCACGGATTGTTACATGAGCAGCAATTTTTTGATCTCTTCTAATACCGAATGAACGAATTGTAATTTTAGCTTTAGCCAATTTTGGTTCTTGGTCTGTGAGTTGTTTTAAGACTGATGCAGCTTTTGTTAAAGCATCACCACCATCTCCAGTACAAATGTTCAAACAGAGTTTAGCAACTCTAATGTTTCTCATTGGGTTTTTAGCTTTTTTTTCTTCTTTTGTTGACTAAATATAAAGTGTTAATTATTAAAATATTTATTTTGCTGAGTTACCATCTCGGTTTAACTAAGTTTTTTTGCTGTGGAATAGAACCAATTTTATTGGTCAAACTTGAGATACTTAAGTATCACCAATAAGAATCAAAGAAATTTTAACCACCAGATTTTCAGCAAACTTCTGAACTTAAAAATTTAGATGTGTGGTGTTTTGTATAAACAAGTGATGTTTTCATTTTTAACTTCACTAATTGTACAATGAGTGATGCTATTAACAACAAATAATTAGATCATAAAAACAAGTGATATTCCTAACAAAGGAGTGGTTGACATAAAAATTTGCGAATACAAATAACAAAACACTTCAGGTCAAGGAGTTTTTAAAGATATGAACAAAAAAAATATATTTAATCTCATGGCAATTTGATAAAATCTTCAAAACAAATCAAAATTAATTTCAATCATTTTGTATAAAATAATTGAATTGATCTTCCTTTACGCTCTCATAATTATTTTCATCGATTTTAAGGAAAAATCTATTTTTTGATTAAATTCTTTGTTTTATAATTTAATGAAAAAAATGGAGACAAAGATTAGTCTTCAAAATAATAATTGAAATATTAAATTTTATTTTTCTTTCAATTCGGTTGATATTTCTATCAAAAGATGATTTGATTTCATTTCTTTTAAAATCTCTAGATTGTCAATTAAAATGTGTTAATTTTTTCGAAGAAAAATTATAAAAATATTGAGTCTTCAACTTTATCTTTATCATTCTCTATTGTTGATCTATCTTTTTTTCATTTTCTTGTTATTGGGTCAAATTGTTTTGTAACGGTATTTGTAATTTTCATGTTTAAAAGAAGGATAAAATTGTGACTTTCTATTTTTTTATGTCTCCATATTTCATTGATAAAAGCTTAAAAAGAACAATTTTTCCTTTATGTTGTTTTCTGTTGATAAAATTTGACAAATTCTTCAAATATTCGTATAATATTTTTGAAACAGCAAATGTGACCACCAATGTGTTTTTCTAAAAACATCAACAAAGTTTATGGTCTTTGTCTTCTTGATGAAAAAAATGTTACTGGTAATCACTTTGGATCTGAGTTTGTATCAAACTAACTTTCCATTCTTTCAAGTTTCCTTTGTATTCCTGCAATGATTGATATTTGTCTTTGAATTTTTCTTTGAAATCACCTCCAAAATAATAGTACTATTTCTGTTACTATTGCTGAGTAACGGAGTTTTACCGACCAATAATAATGGTTAACCAATTAGGATAAAGTTTACCTTCGAAGTTATTGGTGAGAATACCTGAATACAGATACTCTTTCTCTTTCTAACGCTACACTTCAACTTAAAAACTATATTTCATTACAGTAACGTGAATATTTTTCCAAGAGTCTTAATTTAAATCGACAGTTGATGACAGATTCACCTTTTTTTGGATCCATATTTCAAACAATAATACAATTAATAATACAAATTTTCCTGACCACAACTAAGTTATTATACATAATCGGAGATTGGTTTCATGATCTAATTATAGGACCTAGAGAATGTTATGTTGAACAATTCTTCAAAAAGAAAGGGTATCAGTTTAAAGTACATAGAAATATAACAGAGGATGGTATTCAGATAATATCTTATCAAATATTCCCAAATGTAAAAAATGAAAATTCAAAAAAACCAGTTTTCCTACAACACTCATTTATGATCAATTGTATACCTTTTTTATTTTATGAAAACTCTTTATCAATGAGATTTTTAAAACTTGGTCATGAGGTTTGGTTAGGAAATACAAGAGGTGGTGATTATGGTCAGGATTCACATACAAGATATGATGATAATTTTTGGAATTATACAATGGATGATTTATTGAAATTTGATTTGAAATGTCAGATTGATACAATGTTAAAAGTATCAAATGTTAATAAGTAACCCTTAAAAAAATTTTAATATTTTTTTTAGGTTTGCTTATTTTGGAGAGTCACAAGGTGGTTCTCAAATTTTAGCTTTAATTAATTTTTACCCTAAATATATTGATAAAATAGCTTTTTTAGGAATGATTTCACCTGGTATTTATTTTAAAATGCCTGATAGTTATGTTATACGTGCTTTGTTTTCAATAGGTCCAAAATTTTTTGGAAATGGTCAATTTTTTAGAGATTCAAAACAAATACAAATGATTTTACCTGCTTTTTTACTTAAATTTTTTGCTACTCTTGCTTTGGATAAAATTGGATTTTTGCATCATACATGTAGTTGTGATTCCTCAGTTTTTAAATCAGTACCATGTGGTTCAGTTTCAGGTAAATATTAATTAGAATATTAAATCTTGAAAAGTTCGTCACTTTGCTCATTGGGCTCAAATTTGTTCAAACGAAAAAGGTCTTTCTCGTTTTAGAGAAGAACTTTATGAAAAAAACACAAATTCAAATGGAATATCAATTACTGATGGGATGTATTCAACTGATTTATTGCATAAGATTCCAAGTATTTATTTTCTTTCGGAATTAGATCCTGTTGTTGATGTAAAAACAATTGAAAAGGAATTTTCAGAAGATTGTTTAGTTCATGTTGAAGAAAAGTATGGTCACTTGGATTATTTATGGTCTGTTGAAGGTTGCTCTCTTGTAAATGAAATTTTATCAAATGAAATGAAAAATATAGAAAAATGGTAAAAGAGAGGAAAGAAATAAAAAATTCTTTTAATAAGACTTCTGTGTAATTAGTCACGTTATTAGGCCTTCAGAGAGTCTCAGTAGAGAATTGAAGAAACTGCTGTGCAATAAAATTTTCTAGTTTTATGGTTGTAGAAGAAAGTTGAATCATCTTCGTGCACCCACAAAACTTGCTTCATTGTTATTTGACATGTCAATTAACTATTTTAAGGGCATCTTAAAAAGCATGAAAACACCGATATATATATATGACACTTACTAATGAAAACAAATTGGGAGAAAAGGTTGAAATGATTCAATTGGAACAAAAAAAAAAAGAAAAAATCAAAGAAGTATTCCAAAAAATAAAACCAGAAAAAAAAAAATAATTAAAGTTCCATTTCAATTTTATGATGGCATCAATATAGTGAAATTGATGGAAATTGACTTTGACAACTTGTAATAACCCACAAACATTTTTTAAAAACAGCATTTTTTTAAAGCATCTGAGTGTCTTATTATTCCTACAGAATTCATGTTTCAAAAAGCATCATGTTTCATTTTGGATAAAAACCACTTAGTCGGAATAATATAACCTAGTAGGAGTAATTATATTAGAATCTTAATCATTTCTACTTGTTCAAAAAGAAGGAATAAATTTTTTTTTCATCCTTTTTATTCTTTTAAAACTGTCACATGAAAGTGTTGATGACAACAAATTTCTGTTTTTTTTTTGTCGGTACTTGTGTTAAAATCTCTTTGACAAGTTTGTTTGAAGGAATTAGATGTTTTCTTCAACCAATAAAATTTATCACTGTCCAGCCAATAAAGAAATGCCGTTTTTTCAACAACAACTCTACAATTCAAAAACAACTGTAAAAGTAAAATTTTAAACATATGAATACTTAAAAAACTCAGACTCTAGATTAAAATATGATTCATCTGGACAATTCAAAAAACATCATTCATGGGTGTTATACGCTGAATCTGATAAAGATGATTTAATTCAAGAAGTAACTTTCAGCTTCATCCTTCATTCAATCCTTCAAGATATACAAAGACTATTCTACCTTTTCAAACCGTTCAAACCTCATATGCTAGTTTTACTGCTCAAGTCAAGATTGACTTTGTTGATGGAACATCATTTGAACTAGACCATATATTAGACTTCAAAAATGGTGCATCAAAAACATATAACTGTACTTTAAAGGGTAAAATCACAAATGTTCATTATCCTTTACCTCAACTTCCACAACAAATTACTTTTGGAATTGAACTGGAACTTATCGCTTCAAAAGACTTCAATAAACAAAAGATCATTAATTTCTTGTCAAAAAGAGGTGTCAACATCAATACAGGACAACAAAATTCATGGAGGTTAGTTAATGATAATTCAATTTCTTGTAATATTTCAATGCCAAATTGTTTTACTTTTGAAATTGTTTCACCAGTTTTATCAGGTGATAGTGCTCTGGATGATGTAGCATTTGTCATTGAACAACTTGAATAAATCAACGTTAAAGTCAATAAATCCGCTGGTTTTCATGTTCATGTTGGAGCTCCAAAGCATCAAAATTCCAACATCTTTGATATGTCAAAACTAAAGAAAATCTGTCAAAATTGGTTAAAATTTGAAGAAGCATTTGATTTGATGATTTCAGATTCAAGAAGAAATAACAAATACTGTCATTCTAATAGAAGTATCACAAAAAAAGTATGACAACAAAGAAATAAATGATGCAATTTCAAATGCATCTGGTCTTGCAGAGTTGATAACTTTGATGTGTGGTGAAGATCGTTATGTTAAATTGTATTTATTCACTTTGAAGAAACATGGAACTTTAGAGTTTAGATTACATCAAGGAACACATAATATTGAAAAAATAGAGAATTGGGTTCGTTTGATTGTTTATTTTGTACATAATTCAAGAGTTTCAAAATCACCTGGAAATTTCAAATCATCAACTACACCAAAAGAAAAATATGAAAAATTATTTCGATGGGTTATTTTCAGTAGATATCTTTATTCATATTACAATAAAAGAGTAAAAGAATTGGAAAATTGTGGTGAATTTTGTGAATATGATGCTTGTGGGCATTAAGATCAACAAATAAATTTTTAAAACACAATTCTTGTTATGATTTAAATTACATTCTCCAAGGTTGGAAAAATGAAATCTTTAATTCAAAAACATTATGAATCCACCAATGAACTGCCACTTTAATAAGGTAGTGGGTTTATTTTAATACTTTCTTTTTTTCAATTGTTATCATAATACAACAAGATCCATTTATTTATAACCACTTCATCTCATTTAGATATCAACAAGATTTATTCCAATTTTTTAAAATGTGAATACATGAGCCTTTTGTTCAATATCCATAGCCGAGTTGCAAAAATATGTTTCATTTATCTTTTTAATTCCAATTTCATCATGAACATGACCAAATAAATGTAATTTTGGTTTGATTTCTTGAACAACTTTTTGATACAAATCATAACTTCCCCAATGCCTAAATTTTTTATGACTCTCATTACAATACTGACAAATCAAATCTGAAGTTTGTGATAAATCCCATGCTAGATCAAATACATTAAAAGGAGGCATATGAGTCATCAAAACATCTTTTGAAATTAACATTTCTTTTCGTACCTGTGTCTTTGGGAATATGATCCCAAATATATTTTAAATTATTTGTTCCATAGGCCATTGTAAAATTCGTCCAAGGAGCTCCATAGAACTTTAATCCTTCAATTTCTACAGATGAATCTTGAAGATATATTCCATTTGTCAAATATTTTTGAATTTCTTGAGGTTGAAGATTTTGATAATAATCATGATTACCAAATACAATAATTTTATATTTATGTGGTAATATTCCAAGCAAATAATTGAAATGTTCGAGTGATTCTTTTCCTCCTCTGTTTGAAAAGTCACCTGTGTGACAAAGTATATCACCATCGGGTATTTTTTTTTGTTCTATCAAGTATTTTAATTTATCATGAGTATCTGAAATATGAACAAGTCGAATTGGTTTTTTTGTTGTCATTCGTTTTGTTTTTGTTGTTTTTCACCATTCCACGATTTTATTGGCGAAATGGTTCCAAAAATAGAAAGTTATTTTTATCAATAAGTTCTCAAATATTATATGTTGATGGCATATTTTGTTTTTCTAGAAGGTGTAATTAAGAATGAAGAATATTGACCAGTGATTGGTAGGATTTCCTTTGTTGATGAGTAACAATCAACTCCGTGATGATGTAACATTTGGAATTATTTGGTTTATTATGTTTGTAATATTTGTATGTATATCTGGATTACTGATTGTGATAGTTTTCGTTTCAGTAGTATATCCATCTCAACAATATATGAACGAATTCACACCAACAACGTGTAAAGTTTTGAACAATACATGTATACAAAATACAACTTTTATGAATACAACAAATTGTTATGCTTTTATTCAATATGGTGAACCAAAGAATAATTTTGAACCAATTTTGATCAAACTTTCAAATCCAATGAGAGAAATAAACTCAACATTCATATGTTATTATAAACATATGAATGGAAATGTTAGAATTCTACAAAAAGATTTGGCGCAATGGGATACATTTCGATTTTTAGTATTCTCTTTTTTTACAGGAGGATTACTATTTGACTGTATTATTTCTTTGATATTGATCTCAATCATGTACGGACTTGTGAAAGCATTTAAGAGTATTAATTGGTTTTACAAGAAAATTTAATGGTTGACTTAACATTGAAAGCATTTGTTCATCTCCGAAAACAAAAGAAAAACTTTGAGTTTTCATAATTATGGAATTTGAACAGTAAACATATATTATAATAAAACTTTTGATTCAATTATAATAGACTAACACAAAATTGACGAAATTGAATTCGCTTGATTGTGATATTTTTCATAACTCAAGCACCGGAAATGTTCCCAAAAATTCAACACTGAAAAATTATTTGAATGGGTAATACAGAATCGATATCTCTATGAGCTCATTATTCAGAAGATGATTAAAATAAATTTTTAATTTCTTCTTTGACGACCATGTAAAGAACGAACATTTACATTATTTTTTGCAGTTGAATGCTTATTCACTTTCAATGATGTAATCAATCCTTCCATTTGATCTTTACTCTTCCAATTTAATTCATCACTAAAATTTTCAATTTCTTCATTCTCTTTTGTCAATTCTTTGAAATATTCAACTGTATTTGGATAATCTCTTAAATAATCTTGAACACAAGAAACATAAATATCAAATTTTTCATCTTTCAAAAATTCTCTGATTTCAGAAATATCACCTTTTAAATAAGCAGAATTTTTCTCCCAAGATGTAAAAACCAATGAATAATCATTTGATTTTATAAAGTTCAAATAGTCTTTGGATATTATTGGTTCTTTAATATTGAATGATAATATTTTGAATAATAATTTTCTTGATGGTATGATTATTGTTCCATCTGGTAACAAATAAATTGATTTCAATTTTTCATCAATCGACTCAGAATCCATTGGAAGTTTGAATTTGATATTTTCAAATCTATCTGAAATTCTCATTGAATATTCATCCTTTTTTTCATTAATTTTTATCAAATCTAAATCGAATGGATGATATTCTGATTCTAACAAAGACAACAAAAATTCAGTTTTCAAACTTTGTCTTTTTACATCCAATGAAAGTGTTTTGAATGCAAGGGTTGTGATATTATCAAATCTATGTGTAGAATCAACTAATCTATAATTATAATTATTCTTTTTAAAATCATCAAAGACTAATTGATATGATAAATTATCATTGAAATGATGACCAAATTCATCAATATAACCTAATCCTTGAGATATCAAATATTTTTCAAAAATGGAACTTTTCACTTCAAAATTCTCGTGTGTCAAAAATTTGAATAATTCTCCTTGAAGAATTAACAAATATCTTTCATCCATTGTTTTGAAATTTTCAATTTTTTCAAGGTATTCTTTTGATTTGATTTCATTGAACTTTGATAAAACTTCATTTTCAGTTGAGATATTTTCCAATAATTTTACATTCTCAAAAGTCTTTGGAATCTTATGAAATGCTTCTTTATTCAAATTTTGATGTAATTCTAAATAATTGTCGAATTCCGAATCTGTAATTTCATTGGTGTAAATGAACTTGTATTTTCTTGTGTGAATATAAAACAAAGTTTCTGCAGTTGGTTCAGATGAATACAAAAAACATGCATTTTTCTACAAAAATGTAAAATCAAATTTTGAATTACAAATAAACGATTAAATTGCAGAGATAAAAAATAAGGATGAATTGTAAAATTGATCATTCCAGTTTCAGAATCTTGTTGAAAGATTTCATGATAATCATCAAAAATAAAAAGTTGAGGATACCTATTTTATCTTATTAATTTTTTTTTTCTTTACTCCAATGATTTCAATTCTTGAAATGTTTTTCCTAGAATTTGAATTGGATCAATAGTGGATTCAATTCCAAGATTTATCCAATTTTCAATTGTATCTTTATTTGGAAGACGATTCATTTTCATAGATAATAAGTTTTTTCTTTTTAATTCTTTTTTTATGATTTTTAAGTATTCTACTGCTGCTTCAACATCTCCAAGAGAAATCCAATCAACACAACTTTTCTTCATAAAAAAATAAATAAATTTCAATTTTTACAATGTGATAAATTAACCAATTTTCATGATTTTTTGAACAAAATTCAACTAATGAATTTATTATCGTTGTCTTTCCACTGTTTTTTTGTCCAAGTAAATAAATTCCTGAAAATTCATTTTTATTTGGTTCTTGTTCTAACTTGTTGTTTAAATTTTTATAAGTTTCCACCATTGGTTTTGTTATTAAAATTTTTTCATTTTTAACATTGATGAATTTTGTTGGTTTTTCTGATGAATTCAACCATTCTTGTGATATTTCTTTGAAGTTTTTTGAATATTTTCTAATACCTAAAATTTTTTTCATCTCCTTCCAAAATTTTTTACGCTTCAAACAAAAATGGCAACAACCAATCAACGTGCAACCTCAGAGATTTAATCCAATTGCTGTCTTCAAGTTCGGAAAACTGAAAAAAATGAATTTTTTATTTTCTCTGATACTAACAACTTTATTTTTTTTTCAAATTCAAGCAAAAGAAGCGGAACAATTTCAACCTTTAGTGGAAAATGGTATTTTGCAAAATAACTCCACAATGTACCCTTTTGATTTGATACCTGGACCTTTATATATTTTTGTAATTCTTGGAGGAATTATTATTTGTATTTTGGCAATAACTGGGGTTATAGCTCTTCAAATTATGTACGACAGAGCCAGAAACAAAATGAATAAACCAAAAAAACCAAGACATGATGGTATTGGTATGAACTTAGGAATAGAATTAGATTCTGATTATGGACATGAACATCATCATGATGTCAACTCACCAGTTTTATTTGAACCTGATGATTTTAATCAACAAAATAATAAAAACATACAAGAAACATCACAATTTTCTGAATTTATTTGAAATAAAAACAAAAATAAAAGTTTTTAGAGATCTTTGAAAAAATACTGATCACTTTCCTTTGACATTTTTGCTATTTTCATTTTTTTCATTTTTTTTGAAAGAAAATGGAAAATTGATGAGAAAAGAATCAAAGTAAAATCAAAACATATCTAAAATGAAAGGAGAGTTTCGGAAGGAATAAAAAACACTCAATTTGGAAAAGGAAGATCATTGGTTGGATTAGTTAAGAACAAGAAAAAAAACAAGATGAGTACAAACACAACAAGCACAGCTTTATACCCAACAGACATTATACCAGGATGGTCTTTTATATTAATAATAATAGGAACAGTTGCTCTTGGCATTTCTCTTGTCACTGTTGTAATAATCATTCAATCACTAATAGACATTATAAAACCAAAAATCTTTGGTGTTGTTAACAATAAAATACTAAAAAGAGAAAATAATGATTTACCTTTGGCACAAGAATTAATGGAAATAGGAAGCATAAATCATGACGAACATCATTAAAAATAAAAAAAAAATAATCTTTTGTTAAAAATGTGATTTGTTTTATTTTCCAATTTAATTTGAAATTTATTTATTTTCAACCGAAATTATCCCATCCATTTTGATTGGACAAACCAAAATTATTTTTGAACCACTTTTAAGGAGATGCGGAAACAACAAACAAGAAAAATTGTTGTATTAATTATAACTCTGTTGGCAATAATGACACTTATATGGATTTTAGTTTCCACTGTTTTATTATCAAACCCAAATTCTTCATCAGTTCCAGAAAAACATAATTCAAAAATAAAACAAAATATTATTTTCAAAGAGAACAAAAAAACAGTCAAAGAGAAGAAGAAGTCAAAACCAATTAAAGAAGATATCAAAATAGTTGAACATAGAACTGATCAAGATACAGCTTCTACAACAACTCAAAGTTTTTCAACATCAACAGTTGATGTTTCTTTAATCCTTGCTTCAGATGGTGATTTAAAATCACTTTCAAAAACAATGAATTACTTAAAAGTACATTTATGTGACAAACCAAAAACCAATCCATTTTTTTTAAATGTCAATGTTATCATTGTTTCAAAACAAAAAATTTCGATACCAAAAACTTATTTTTGTTTTCGTTTTCAAATTAAACATCAATTACAAGTACCAAAGAAAAACAAGAAAAAAACAAAAAAAACAAGAAAAAATAACAAAAAATCAAAACCACAAAAATTTATTGATAATTTTGAACTTTATAATTATGCTGTTTCATATGCTTTTGAAAAATACTTATTTTTTATTCCAATGCAAGGATATATGAAGAATTCAAGTCAAAATGTTCTTTTTGATATGGTAACAAAATTAGAAAACGATAATGATATCGCTATTGTCGGTAGTAAAGTTGTTTCAAAAGATCATTTGGCTATTGTTAGTGGTGGTATGGATATTGCAATGATTGAAAAAGATTTTCCAATTTTATTTCATAGATACGCTGGTTTAAGTCCAAAATATAAATCTGATAAAGAAGAGTTTTTATTGGGTGTTTCAACATCAGGAATGTTAATTAGAAGATCATTATTTTCATATAAGAAATTATCTACAAAAGATTATCCAACAGAATCAGATTTGATTGAAGCAAACTTATGCATTAATCTTCATAAATCAGGAAAGAAAATTCTTTATTTCCCAAAGAGTAAAATAATTGTCAATGAAAATCCAAATAAAAAGAAACATAAATGGATGACAAATGCTGAAACTAAAAAATTAGAAAAAACAAAGTTATTACAAATCACAAAATTTGAATCAAAATTCAAAAGTTATTTGAAACCTATCATGGAGAGTAAATATGAAATTGAACCAAATGCACAAATAGCATGGGATTTTGGTGGTGGAAGTTGTAGTGGATGGTTCAATGAAGCTACAAACTTTGCTACAGCCCTTGAAAGTCGTATTCCAATCCTATCCATTTTTGGAAAAGATGATATGTGTAAAGGGTTACCAGCATCATTTAAAGACTCTTTATTGCGTCAATTAACAAGAAAATTCCAAAATATTACAGTATGGATTTCACATAAACCTCCTGATAGTTATCCAATATTTCCATATAATGGAATTATCAAACTAAAGAATGAACCAAAATATCTCGTTGGAAGATCAATGTATGAGAGTACAGGTATACCCTTAAATTGGAAAGATCCTGCAAATGATAGAGCAGATGAAATTTGGGTACCTTCAAAATTTTTAGTTAATGCATTTATCAATTCTGGTATTTCTGCTTCAAAAGTAAAATGGATGCCAGAACCGATTGATGTTAATTTTTATAACCCAAAAACTGTTAAACCTTTAAATATCAAAGGTCTATCAGGATACAATTTTTTATCAGTTTTTAAATGGGAACCAAGAAAAGGACCTGATTTTCTTTTAAGAGCATATTTTTCAGAATTCAAAAAAGAAGAAGATGTAACTCTATATTTATTGACCTATGAATTTGGAGGATGGAATCCACATTCAAAATCTGCAATTGAAAGATTGATTCGTTTAGTCGCAATGAAGTATAAATTTGATTTTAACAAATTACCAAAATATAAAATCATTAACAAAGTAATTCCAAGTTCTTTAATGCCATCATTATATAAAACATTCAATGCATTTGTTTTACCAACAAGAGGAGAAGGATGGGGTTTACCATTTATGGAAGCAATGACAATGGGTTTACCAACAATTGGTACAAATTGGGGTGGTCAAGTTGATTTTATGAAAAAAGATAATTCTTATTTGATTGATGTTGAATCAATGGATCCAATTTCAGAAGAAGATGATCAAAAACATTTGAAATATGCAACACCTTCAATTAAGCATTTGAGAAAGACAATGAGACATTTATTTGAAAATCAACAAGAAGGAAAACAAGTTGGAAAGAGAGCAAGAAAGTATATTATTGAAAATTTCAGTAAAAAAAAACTTGGAAATATGGTAATCAATAGAATTAAAGAAATTCAAGAAATTATAAAAGTTCAAGAAAAAACTGGAAAAAAAACGAGAAAATCATCAAAAGAGTTGAAAGCTGAAATGAAGAAAAAATCTGATAGTGAATATGATGATTGGCTTGCGAAATATCAAAATAAGGATTCAGAAAATAAAGAGAAAAAAATATTAAAGAAAGAAAATAATTGGGGAAATGTTATTTCAAATAATGATGAAAAAAATCAAAAAGATGAGAAAAAAGGATCAAAAGGTGATGCATTAGTTCAACATATTATTCAACAACAAAAAAAACATCAAGAAAAAATGGAGAGAAAAAAAATTGAAAAGAAATCAAATCAAAATCAAATCAAAAAAGTTGAAAAGAAATCGACTTCAGAATTGAATGATCTGAAAAAAATGAGTGAAGATTTTGAGAAAATTTCCAATGAAAAATTGAAAAATAAAAAAAAAATTGTAGAAAAAGCAATGAATGAAAAAACATTGAATTTAAATCCACCTTTCAAAGAAGAAAAAATAAAATCAAAACCTGAGAAAAATAGTTTAAAAGAACAAATGAACAATTTGAATCCTCCTTTTGATGAAGAAGTATCAGAAAAGAAAAAAATTTCAAGTTCAAAATCAAAAGAAACGAATCAAGTTTCAAAAGATGATGACGATGATTTTGATGAAGATGATTTAGATGATACATAAATAAAAATACTATTTAATCAATATTGCCAAATTTGGAATTCATAGTTTGAATTCAATTTTTTCTTGTTTGACATATTCTTCAATATTCGTTTCTCTGTCAGCTAAAATAGTACATTTTACAAAATTGTCAACATAATCATCTCCTAAACTCTTACAAGCATTCAAACAAAGAATCAAATATGGTCGAATTGGTTTTAAAATTTTCAAGTCATTCAAAGGTATTTCTTCGGTGGTATTAAACCATAACTTTTCAGTCCAACAATGACCAACTCTTTCATGAAATGAATTCTCAGATTCTTCACAACATTTTTTTTTGTATTTTTCATCTGTGCTTTGACAGCATAATAATCCTTCAAATTGATCATCAAATTCATCAATTCCTTTTACAAGTTCAATTTCATATCGATGTTCTCTTTCACAAAAAGAGTTATAGTTGTGTGCTTTGATTTCAAAAATGGTAACAAACATTACATCATTTGGATCAGATTTTATTGCTGATAATGATGTTATTTCGTTGGTGTCTAAATTTGAAAACCCTTTTAAAAGAGCTGAAATGCCTACAAGATTGAAACATCTTTTGTAACCTTGGATTTTTCCTTTTCTGAAATTTTTCAATTCAGGAAAAGTTCTTTTAGCAGATGTTGTTGAAAGTAGAGAACCAACTCCGATGATAGTAATCTCTTCTGATTTTTCCTTCATAAAGGACAAACAAAAAAAATGATTGGAGGACACAAAAAACTCCGACAAAAAATAAATTCCAAGATGCCAGAGTTGATACATTGTATTTGTAACCAACTCTGTCAAGTTATGTGTGCTATCATTGAGTGGATTGAAGTAACTGAATAAGGCAACTTGCAAATTTATTTTTTTAAAGGTTTTCTAACATTTGTATCAATACTTTTTCTTCAGAGGTCAATTTTTTTTTTATATTTTGGATTTCATTTAGCCTGTGCAACATTTTTCTTTTCTTTTCATTCTCCTTTGACTCTTCGGATTGTTGATGTGAAATTTGAAGACGAATTTCACTTGTCTTGTTTTCATTTTCAATTTGTTCAGCTGAGTATTTCTCAGATTTAAGTTCTTCTGGTCGGGTATTCATCTTCCATTAATTTCCACCAATCATCTCCATTTTTTTTCTTGAAAAAAACAGGTTCTTCAATTCCACAAATGAATCAAAAAGATATAGCAAAGGTAGGTTTTGATCCTACGACCTGTGAGTTATGAGCCCACCACGCTAACCTCTGCGCCACTTTGCTTGTTTGTTACCAGAAGTAAAATGTCATTACACAAACTACACTTCGGTTGTAGTGAATTTGGAATATTCTTTCTCTCAATTGAGTGTCGGAATTTATCAAAGTAAAACATGCCTTCCAGAACTCAAATTTATGCGAATTATTTCAGAGTAGCATTCCAAATTTTTTTAATAAAATTCAAATTCACATTCCTTGACACCTTTATCATAATCTTTCCAAAGTTGTAGTGATCTCTTTAAATAGTCTTCTTGTTGTTCAAGAGTTAATTCATTCCAACTTTCTCCACATTTTATTTTAAAATCTCTTTGAGCTAAATCTTTGAATTGTTCTTTGATTTCTTCAACAAATAATTTATATCCTGAAAGTGGTTTTTCTTGTACTTTTCTTTTTAACTTTTTTACTTGTTTATCATGTTTTCTCCATAATTTCATACTTCTCTCTTGAAAAACTTCTTTTTCATTTTTGGTTAATTCTTTCCATGATGTTGCCAAAAGTTGTCTAAAATCTTCTTCAGGTACATTTGGATTTTCCATTTTTATTGTATCTGAATTTTCAAAACAAAAAATTTCATAAGCTGAAGGAGGAACAGATTTCGGTTTATCAGAAATTTGATTTGCAAGAATAGTTTGTTTTTCTTTTTTTAACTCGTTGGTTGTTAATTTTTCTGTTTTTGATATTTTACATTTTTCTGTTGGAATGTTGAAGGACACTTTTTTTGGTGTTGAAGATTTTGGAGAATTTGTTGGACTTTCGTTTTTTTTTGAAAATGATGATCTTAGTTGTGCAGTTTTTGACATGATGGAGGAACAGATGATTGGACAAATTTGTGACTTTTTTTATTGGTCAAAAATTGTGAAAAATCAAGCATGTTTAAATTAATTTGGTAAACAGTTTTCTCTTCTATAGTGATTCAATAATTAAACAATCTAAATTTATTGTTGCAGATAATTGCAGATAATCCACAAAATCTTCAAAATATTTCAGTGTTAATTTTCAATTGTAAAATATTCTCATTATTCAACAATGAATAAAAATTCTTATTCAAAATTAAATGAACTAAAACAGATTTCATTTCAATATTCCAACTTGATTGTTTTATCAATTGAGAAATAATCAAATTTAATTTTAATTTATTTTTCTCAATGATATGTTTTTCAT
The DNA here is from genome assembly GCA_016618085.1 of Neovahlkampfia damariscottae. Taxonomy (NCBI): domain Eukaryota; phylum Heterolobosea; class Selenaionea; order Neovahlkampfiida; family Neovahlkampfiidae; genus Neovahlkampfia; species Neovahlkampfia damariscottae. Next base: position 27,111 of record JABLTG010000072.1, read on the forward strand.
TCAATATCTCAATCAAAAACTTTGTCCAATTTATCAAATTTTCATTCAAAGATGAAAAAATGAATTGTTGTAAATTTTTTTCAAAATATTGAAAATTACAATCAAATAACAATCGATTCTTGAATAAAAATGAGTTCATTTTTTTTCTCTGTTGAACTTTATTTTCATAGTAATACAAATTTGTTAAAATTTTTGAATAAATTTCAAATGAATCAAACTTCATTTGCAAAGTAAAAAATGGAAAAATTTGATGATAAATCTTGATCAAATATTTCAATAATCTCTCATTTTCCATTGATAATTCTTCTTCTTCTGATGTCAAAATTAAAAAAATATTAAAAAATGTCAACAAAATTTTCAACAAAATTTCCGATTCTTTTGTTGTTAACAAAATGAAGTTTTCTTGTTTTTTGAATAGTTTTTGAATCACTCTTCCATTTTCTTTACCTAAACTTTGGATGAATTTTCCTTCAAGTAACAAAGAAATTCTTTTCAAATTTTTTGTTAAAATTTGTAAATTGAAATTCTTGTTCCATTCTTCATCCATTTTATTCATTAAAAGTATTAATATTGAAGACATGAATTGAAATTCTATTTTTCTTTCATCTTGATCAATGATTTTTATTTCTTTCGTTTTAAAAATGATTTGTTGCATTGAGAATTGTTGTTGATATTTCAATAAAATCTCTTTGGAAATTATTTGTTTTTCTTCACTCTTTGACTTTAAACCAACAACATAAAAAGCGTTCAAACACCAATTCAACACTGATTTATCTAATGAAACCAAAATTGTCGAAAGTTCTTTCAACAAAAAAATTTGCATTGGACAAACAACAGAAGCAAAAAAACAATTCAAAAAAAATTGAATTTTTTTCTTTTTTCCTTTAAGAATTGGTAATACAAACTGATTCATCCAAATATCTTCAAAATAAAAATAATTTTCGTTTAAAATGTTTAACAGTTTCAATGAAAATTGTGTTTTTGGTTCCGGATCTTCTGGTAATGAAAATAAAGGAAGCATGAAATATTCAATTAAAAGTTGTTGTATTTCTTTTGATGTATCTTTTAGAACAATATTAGTTTCTTCTATTTTTTGTTTCAGAGATTTGAGTTCGTTTTTAATGTTGTTTGTGATTTTTTCAAAGAAACTAAAAAGTTTTTCATTCAATATTCTTTCATCCTCTTCCATCTTTTCAAAAAAAAAACTGACTGAATGATCAGAATCTCTCCTATTGGTTAACCTCTTCTTGGATGCAATCAATAAAAGTCAAAAAGACAACTCTGATGAGAAGAAAAATAAATCGAAACATCAACAGAAACTATCCAAAATGATATTGTTAAAAAAAGTTGCGCCATCGGGGATTCGAACCCCGGTCACAACGAGTTTGCTTAGAGTGGCAACGTCGCATTCTACCCCTAAACTAATGGCGCTTGTTGTGAAAAATTAAGTTTAATACAAATCCAGTATATAATTTTTATTTTTTAGAACGACGTGTTTAGAAAATTTGAGCATCACATAATCCAATATTTTTGATATATTTAAAATTAGTATCAATCAATGAAATTTCATGATTTCTTTTTAAAATTCTGTTCAATTCTGCTGATTGAACAACAGATAAAGATGATTTTTCAAACTTCAGTCTGGTCAATGAATAATTATGTCTCATGTGTTTCAGTAATTCATCTATTTGGTACATAGGATCGTAAACAGTCAAAATTTTCAAGTTCTTTTTACATTCTATTAATCGATGAACCAAAAATTCATTTTTCTCAACTTTACCATAGGAAAAAATTACTTCTTCGATACATTCATTTTGAGCTAATGAGTCGATCAATCTGATATTTTCCTTTTCATGTTCTTTCTCAAACCTAGTACATAAACTCTTCAAATTTTTTGATTTTTCATTGATAAAATTGATTAAAGAATTCATATCAGAATATTCCCAAGTTAAATGTTCGATAGACTGATTCATCAGTAAACAATTAAATAAATATGAAATATTTTTTTCTTCTAAATCAATTACGCTTATTTCAATTTTTTTTAATGAATCATTTTTGATCAATCCTTTTCCCAATTCAACCAACAATGAAGAACAATTTCCGCAAGGAAAAATTAGATGTTTCAGTTTCATGTTTTCAATGATATCTGAAGAAAAACTTTGATCATTTGATTTAAATTTCACACGAAATTCTTCCAAGGAAACGAATTCTAAAAACGAATTGCCCACAATAATTTCAAAAATTTCAACCAATTCTTTTGTCTGAACTGTCTGAGAATCCAATCGAAGTCTTTTAACATTGACCATTTCTTTCAGGAATTTTTTCATATATTTGCATCCTCGTTGATGAAAAAGGTCAAGTGTTTTGATTTGTGGTTTATTCTTCAACAATTCTTGAAGTTGCAAAAAATCAATCTTTTCAAGTTTACAACATAATTTCAAATCTTGTAAATTATGATCCAATTGAAGTAAATTTGAAAAAAAATCATATTGTATTTTTTGAACACTAATACTTTTCAAATTCATGTTAAATTCTATAATTTCCATCCAACAATATTCAAACTCTCGTATAATGATTGCTGATGAAACATTAATTATAATTTGATACTGACCATCTAATTCCAATTTTTCATAAAAATCATAATTCTTGAACAACTGAAAGTACTCATCAATATCATCAACGTCTGAAAAAAAGAAATCATCATTGATTGAAAGACGGTTGATTTTGATGTTTTCTGGGATACTTCCAATGTATTGAACGAGAGAAATGTCATCTATGTTTTAAAAAAAGAAAAAAAAACCTGGATCTGGTTGTCCTGTGCTTTTCTGAATTTTATTAAGAATTTCCTGATAATCACAATTTTTTTCCACTTCCAGGGCTAAACATTTGAATTTATTTTAAATTACTTGTTAATGTTGCTTCACCTGTTTGAATTGAACAAAAGAAACTCATGTTAATGCCATTGGACAATTCTTTGTTTTTTTTGTTTTTGATCAAATGAACAATCAAAAACCTACAATCGAATGGAATTATTCAAAATTGGTCACAACATATTTATGTACCCATTTAAACATAATACGAAATTTCCAGATTTGTTCGGCCATTGATCCAAAACATTTTTTGGAAAGGAAGTTTCCTTGATTTGGTGAACTTGACCGAAGAAGAGCGAAGTATGCAATATTCAAGTGTTCGGAAATGATACTTATTTTTCAACAATTCACTTCAAAATAAAAAAATTTCCAAATTCGCTGTTCACTTTCCCAATTTAGCAGAAACAGACTTTTTTAACCAATCAAATTGTTTCAAATTTGTTTGGATTCAGCAATGAAAACAGAGAACTGTGTAGATCCATTCCAGAATAAAAACAACAGAAAAAACAGTGCTGGTATCCTGCTGGATGAATGCTCACCAAAAAGAAACAAAAATATCATCACAACATATATATCACAATTACTTTGCTGTATCGGAAAACGGTCAGAAAGAAATGAAACTATATCATCATTAGATTATAAATCCACTCTACCAAAAGAAGAAAGAAAAGTTCGTTCAACTCCTTTGGAAACTTTAAGAAAAGAAAGCATGCTGTCTCCTAGAAGTTCAAATGACATTAAAACTTTAGTATTAGATTTAGATGAAACTCTAATTCATGCTGAATTCACGGTAAAAATTAAAAAAAAATTAAAAAATTATTGCAAGGAAACTGAATGTGATTTTTATGTAGATTTTGTAAAGAATTGTAAAACGGAAAGAGCATATATAAAGAAGAGACCAGGTGTTGATCATTTCCTAAAAGAGTGTTCAAAAAGTTTTGAAATAGTAGTATTCACTGCTAGTCGTTCATACTATGCTTATCCAATACTTGATGAATTGGATAAACAAAAAAATATAATAACAAAAAGATTATATAGAGAACATTGTACATCTGATGATGGCATAAATTTTGTAAAAGTAAATGAAAATAATGTTAAATTTTTTTTTCACATAAGGACCTCAGTACTTTAGGTCGAAATCTTGATGAAATTTGGATTATTGATAATACACCTTTTTCATATAGTAAGCATCCTGAGAATGCTTTGCCAATTTCTACTTGGATTGATGATCCAAATGATACAGCGTTAATAGATTTACTTCCTGTGCTTGAAAAACTTGCAAAAAGAAAAAAGAGTTTGTTGTAATGCAAGAGATGTAAAAAATTCAAAAAAATAAATCAAAATTTAAAAATTTATTTTGTTGAGTTGATTGACAAGAGATTGACTGATTGGAGAGTTTTTGGAATGTTTTTGGAAAGATGAAGTCCAAAAACGGAAAGGTCGAAAAACAATTAATTGAATTTCTTCTTTCCTTGTATAACATGTTGTTGCTTTATTCTGAGGTGAAGAAGTTGATGGCCAAGAGTAGACGAAATGTCATTTCAAGAAGTTTCTGGTGATATTATTTGATCAAGAAATTTGAAGATACAGATGTTGATGAATTAATAAAATTATTGAATCAAACAAATAGAAACAGAAAAACCTAAATTTATTGGAACTACCATTTTCTTAAATCTTTACATTTTTATCTTGAGGTTTATTGTGGAATACGTTTTATATCACAATTTGAAAACGGCATGTAAATTTGGAAGTGGGTTTGGGAACTCAAGCATGAATCAATTGCAATTAAAACTACATGTGAATATCAAAATGAAAATATGTCACAACTATTGCCAACCCAGAGAAAAGGAAGAATCAAAGAAAGCAGAAAACAAAAAAAAGGAATATTATTATCCAGTTTTTTGAAGAATTAACATGCATATTTTTAGAATTCCTGAACATACTGATGAACTCAAATTGGAACCAATAATCCAACCAACCAAATTCTGTTCAATCTTTTTGTTGCTTCTATTTTATTGGCCAACTTTACTCCGTTCATCCAATCAATTGTATTTGTTTTTTTGAGATGAAAACGTTGTGTCTCCTTCTTTTCATTGCGTTCATTCACAGCAACCTCAACAACTGCCAGGATGGTCTCTTATTCGGAACCAATACCTCCTAACAGGTGGATGTGACAAAGAGAATCAAGCCTGAAACTGATCTTGAATGTTATTTACAAAAGAAAAATGGTGACGTTTTCACTTCCAAAAAAGTTGATTTACATGAAAATGAAGACACTCTTGAACTATCAGAACCTCAACTACCTCAAACCTCGGAACCTAACCAAGTAAAGTTCTTCTCACAAAATGATGCAAACAAAAAATTTATTCAAGATGTTTGTGGCCAAAAGTAGTTACATGTTATGAGAAAAGAAATATTTCAACTTTAACCTTCGTTCAGTAAACTATGTATTGATGTGTCAAAATGTTCTTGCCTTGCTATCCTTTGTGCTATTGAGCATAGTAACTATCCAAATGACCAAAAAGCTGCAGCAATTTCAAAACTTAAAAGCAGAATTTCTCAATTTTCAGAAAATTACAAAACCACTCTTGATGAGTCAGAAAAAGTTATCAAGAAACCATTTTATGTTCATCAAGTGAATCAACAAATTGCTCAAAAAATGGAAGAAAACCCAAAACCTGAAGCACCTAAACCTGAAGTACCTGAAAAAGTTTCAAATGAAAACAACAGAGAAATAACAGACACAAAACCAAAGAAGAGAAGAAAACGATCATTTCAAAGATTCAGAAGATTTAGAAGATTCAACAAATTCAGAAAAGGATATTCAATTTACCTTTGGAATTTATTGAATAAAGACAATATTTGATTCAAAAAATTCTTGAAATGAAATTTTATTACAATGCTTTCCACCATGATTCATGATTTTTGAAGAAGTCTTCTAATGTATTGAGTTTTGGATTGATTTCACGACATTTCTTTGAATCTCTTAATTTTCCTTCAAAGTCAATGTAAAATTGAAACATATTTGCCATTTCATCACCAACAATTTTTTTACCTTCTTCTGGAGTGAAACCTTTGAATACTGCTTTTTTACCAGATACTTTAGTGAAGATGTCAACAATTTCTTGTCCAGTATAACTTCCTTCTCCAACTGTTAAAACTTTTCCATTCCAATCTTTTTGGTTTTCAAATAAATGTACAACCAATGAACCTAATTGTGAAATATCAATAATATCCATTTTATGAGGGTGTGGTAATGGAAAACTGAAAACTAATTCTCCTTCTTCATTTTTTTTAGGTGGGAAGAATCCAAGAAAGTTTTGTGAGTAAAATGAAACCATAACTTCAGCATAAGGGATTCCAGATTTATGTAAATACTCAGCTACATTTCCTTTACTATCAAAATGTGGGACTTTGTATTTTCCTTCAACTAATTTTTCAACGTTTTCTAATGAGCTATAAACGAGTAATTTAACATTTTTTCCATGTTCCTTTGTGACATCAATGAAGTTTTTTCCATGTTCTTCTTCAAGTTTTTGATCAAATTTTTCCCAGAATTGAGTGACTAAGAAGACATAATCGATTTCTTTTTGTTTGTAAACTTCTTCAATTGATTTTTTATCACTAAGATCTCCTTTGAATACAACTACACCTTGTTCTTCAAGTTTTTTTGCTGATTCTTTTGTTGGGTCTCTTGTGATAGTGACAATTTCAATATCTTTTTTTTCATTTTTGAGTTTTAGTAATTCTTTGACTACACTTCCTCCTTGAGATCCTGTTGCTCCAATGACTAAATATTTTGTTGATACCATTTGTTGTTTGTTTGTTTTGTTTGTTGGTCTGTCATGAAAAATTTGCTGCTTTTATTGGTTAAGGAAAAAACTCCGATTGGTTCCTTACTCCGAAACCCCTTCATTGGTGGATCATTCCACACCCTTTATTGGTTCATAACTCCGAAGAAATCTATTTGGGAAATTCGATTTTTTGGGATATTCCACTAGATTTGAAACAAACCAATTTTTTTAAAAAATTTATTTTTTTGAATTGTGTTAACCATGGATGAAACGTGGTAAAATATCAATTGGAAGTTCTGTTTTATCAACTTTTTTAATTAACTCTTCTAATTCAGTGGATAATTTTTCATTTTCATTCAAAAGAGTTTCCGCAGCTAAAAATTTAAATATTCAACCAATTTACCTTTTCTATCACCTGCTGCTTGTATATTTAAGACTTCACCAAATAATTGTCCAGCAACGAATTCAAAACTACCAAAATCAACAGAAAGTCTTAAAGAAGAAACTTCATCAATAATTTCATTTTCAACAATTACAGCACCTGCTTTGATCAAGTAAACTAGAATGAATCTAGCAGCTCTTCCAATATCATCTGATACACCAAATCGAACTTTTCTGAATAAAGCAGCGACATAAGTTACAGCCACAGTTCTTTTCTTTTTATCTTTTTTTGAAATGAAATTATCACGAGCAAGCTCTGGTTTCAGAGTATATTCATAAGAAATTTTGTTTTGATTTAAAAGATAATGTAACATCCATAAACTACCTGAATCCGATTTGACAGAATCCATAATAAGAGCAAATTCTTTTAATTCTGATCTGACTGTTGTTTTTACACCATTTACTGTTATATTATGAGGACCTAATCCTTGTATGATTTGATCACCAAGATTTCTTGTGAAATATCCATCAAATGAAAGATATTTTTGTTGAAGTTCACTAATTATCATTTTGGAAAGTGGAGAAATTAAATCATTGTATTTACCCTGTTGAATATTCATCAAAACAACTTTCTTTGTTCCTTTTGTTGACACAAGATTATCATACATGTGAACGTTATATGCAGAACTCTTTTGTGAAAAAATGTTAAAATATTTTTTTCTACTTGAATAGTTTGTGAAGCAAAACCAGCTTGTAAAATTATACTTCCAATAACAATAGGTCCAGGAACTGGTACTTGAGATGACATATAAGTTGAGTTCATTGGTAAATTTGCGTTTAATTCTTGAAAGTATTGTTGAAATTGATTTGCTTCTTTTGTTTCTTGCTGATCAACAACTAAAACAGTCATTGTAAAAGCTCCTTTTAAACCGAATAAAGAATCTTGAAAATTAATTTTTTTTTTTTTTTTTTACCTTCTTTTGTTTCATAAGGTCCAATTGTAATTTCAAAAGTTGAGTTTGTGTCAACATTAATCCAAGAAGCTTCACTTTGTCTGTAATCATTACTTAAAAAAGCATCAGCTCTTTCATTTAAAAATGATTTCAAAGAAACATCTTCAATATAACCCGCAGCAATTTTCAAATCTGTGGAAATTTTTGTTAATTCAGTTTTGTATTCATCAGCATATGAAACTAAACCTAAAGTTCCACCTGTTCTTTTTACAACATAATGTGGTCCTTTTGCTTTTTCTTGATCTGCAACTGATAATGTTTTTACCCAATTGTTGAATTCTTCAGCTTTCATATCTAAAGGATAAAAATTAGCACCCAATGGTTTCTTTATGGTAACAGATGGTACAAATGATTTATTTCCATCAATTCTGTCCCATGGTCCAAAATTTAATTTAAAAAATTCTTCCAAGACGCCTCCACACTCTTTTCCTTTTTCAATAGTCTCCAAAAGTTCTTCATTGTTTTCATAAACTTGTCTTAAAAATAATGTATCAAATTGTGTTTGAAGTAAATATAAAGAATTCAAAGCAGCTCTATTGGAAGGTGATAAACCATTTATTGGTGAGACAATTTCAACTTTTTTGAACTTTTCTAAATTTGCTGACAATACCTCACAACGACCTATTCAAATAAATTAATTAATTTTTTTTTCCAACTTGGTGTTTGAATGAAAACAAACGGAAGAGCAAAAATTGCTAAACTTATTATTAAAAATGAAACGACAGCTGATATAACTATTACTCTTAAAACCTATTTTTTCAATTTTAAAAACGTTTTATTCTTACCGACATCAAAAAACTTTTTGTTGTTAAATTTTCTTTCATTGTTGGAAGTAAATAATTTGAATAAAGAACTTTTGGTTCTTGTTTTAAATTTTGAAAAAATTCAACTTGTGTTCCTCTTGGAGAAAGATCAGTCTCTGTGCCTGGGTCTAAAGGCTCCATCATTCTTTCTGTTAACTCTTTCAACTTCGGATAATTGACCAATAAAATTAATATTTCAAAAATTAACTTGGAAAATTTTTATTTTTTTAGAAAATATAAATGAAAAAGTGATATCAAACAAGTTTTTAATAGTTTAAACGTTTTAAATTTTATTTTTTTAAATAAGTGATTTTTTTGAAATACAATCACCTTTTATCGGTTTTATATTTTTCATTTCTTCTTCTGTATCATTCCAATCATCATCATCATCCAAAACAGCAATCTTTTTAACTGATTTTGCTTTATAATTTCTTTTAATTCTTGCTTCAGATAAAATTGGTTGTACTTTCTTCATGGTTTCATCAACATCATTATCCCATTCATCATCCTCTTCATCTTCTATTAATGGTATTCTTTTAACAGATTCTCTTTTTGAAATTCTTTTATCTCTTTTTTTTGTGGCTTCACTCTTCAAAGGTTTGATTTTTTTAACATCTTCTTTAGCGTCAATCCAATCCTCTTCATCATCTAAAAACTTTAAATTCAATGGTTTTTTTTCTTTTTTCAGTGCATCTCCTTTTATTGGTTTGGTTTTTATTTGTTCATCCCAATCATCTTCATCATCATCCAACAACTTTAGATTGATTTCTTTTTTAATTTTGACACCATCAATATCATCATCATCATCATCATCATCATCATCTGATGAAGAAGATTGATTTCCAAGGTCTAATTTGTTCAACAAATCGTTTAAATCTGAAGGTGAATTTGGTGGTGAGTATCCTTCTGTTTCAACATTTCCATCAATAAAAAAAGAAGCTGATAAATGTCTAATAGACTGTGAGCGTAATTCATGAGCCCATTGTTGTCTAATATCCTCTTGTAACTTTTCTTGTGGTGATAAAAGTCTAATTTCTGGAACAGCTACCATTGTAACTTCACTTTCACGTCTTTCATCATCATCATCATCATCGTCCATACCAGATAAATCATATGATGAATTTGTTAAATAATTCACTTCTTCAAAAATGTCGTTAAAATTTTCCATGAAAATCATGTAAACGAATTTAAAAGGTGATTTCTTCTCTAGCAAACAATCTATTAATTTCTCTTTTGTCATTTTATTAACTTTTGAATTTGATGAAATAAAAATTAAATGTTCAGTAAGTGCTTTCAAAGTAGCTCTTTTTTGTAAAAAAATTAACTATTTTTTTTTACCTATTTGCAGGTGGTAACATTTGAACTACTTTTGTACATTTTAAAGTTCTTTCGATTTTTGTCGGTATTTCTTTTTTGTTAAATTTTTAAAGTGAATTTTTTTTGTTACTCTTTATTTGCAAAAATTCAGATTCATAATATTTCGTCAAAAGTGATTCTGGTAATCTACTTAAATATACAATCATAAGTGCAGATACATCAAATGGTGTGATTTTTATCAATTTGGTATCTTCAAAATTTTTTATGGCACCTGAATCAATTTGATATATTAAATTCTGGTAAAGTTTTGGTTTATTTGGTTTAACTTCATATATTCCAGGTGTATTGATACCTAATTATTAAATTTAATTGTTTTTTTTTTTTTACCATGTTTATTCAGGTACTGTATTGCCATAGTTATGAATCTTGGAACTAATTTTTTAACATCTGTTTTACTAGCTGCTTTCTCCAGTTTAACACCAAACTGTCGATGTTTTGAAGGTGGTTGTCTTTCTTCAGAATCAGAAACAGCAAAATTACCCATCAAACAGCTGAGATTATTTTCAACTGTAACTATTTTTTAATTGGTCAGGAAAAATAAGAAATTATGAAGGAAAACAGAAATTTTTGAAATAACAAAATAGATTTTCAAAATCGAATAAATTCATCCGGAACTTTTATCCAATCAAATTGTTTTCGAATTCCAACGGTGAGCTCATGTCATTTGAAGAAGAAGCACCACAAAAAGAAGGATATCTGAATAAGAGGTCAACAGGATGGCCAATTTCATATGCTTCACGATATATAAAAATTGAAAAACATTTCTTGAGTTTCTATCCAAGTCATAAAGTAAAACGAAAAAATAAAATTGACAAAAAATAAAGGATTTAGACAAATGTAGAGGTTTAATGAAATTAAGAGATGCAACCGTAAATTTTTATGATGATCCAAATTCATTTTGTTTTATTATAAAAGACGCAAATGAAAACGACCAACAACAATTTATTTTTTCAACAGAAACAGATGAAGAACGAGATAGTTGGATATATTTCATAGAGAAATCTATAAGGTAAGAATACATTCAATATAACGAAAAAAAAAAAGTTATGCAAATATTTCTGAATTTGATGAAAAACCACCAGTTGAAGTTATGAGTGACAGAGAATTAGGTAAAAAAAGAATATCACAATTTTTTGGAAGAAAAAGTGTAAAATATGAAGAGGAAAAAAAAGAAACAGAAATGAAAGTATTACAACAAGAAGAAAATCCAATTCGAAGGTTGTCACAATTTCTTCGACGAAGTGTGAAACTTGATGTTAACAAAACAGATACATCATCCGCAGGATCTTCATATAAAGCACAACCAGGTAGTAGAGTACAATCTGATGGTGGAAGTTTGATTGAAAATATAGATTCATTTTCTGACCTTCAAAAAATGATTGAACAACAAGATGCTTTAGAAAAACAACAAGAATGTCCAAGTCCTGGAAAAACTTTAAAATCAATGTTCAAATCAAATTCAAAAAAAAGTAATAAATCACCAAGATTTGAAGAAGATAATTCAAATCATTTAAACGAACAACCAACATCAGCCAGAAAAAGTTTTTCTTTTAGTCAATATTTGAAAAAAGGATTAACTTCACCAAAGAAACATACAGGTTCATTAACTTCAGATATGGGTCCACCAAATCAAACAAAATACTTGACAAAAGATTTAAGTTTTGAAGATGATTTTGGTGACGCATTCACTTTGAAAAAAGATTTTCCAGAAGATGAAAAAAAAGAAAATCGAAAAAGTTTCATGGCAACTCTATTCCGTAAGAAATAAAACGTTTTATTTTTTTTCAATTTCTCCAAAAGATTCAACAGTTGGTTGTTTTGAAACATCAACAAATTGTTCTTGTTCTTCATGAATTCTTTGTTGAGATAAAATTTGATATTGTTCTTCTTGTTGTTGTTGAAGTGATAATGCAAAACGTTGAACTTCTTCTGAAGATGTTTGACAAATACCATGTGAACCAGGAAGTAAATTTTGTTCAAATTGAGGTTCATGAAAGTTTGGGATGATAATATCATCTTCTATTTCATTTTGATTCAAACATGTTTGAATCAGTGCTTTTCCTTCTGGATTGGTAACAAGAGGTTGAAGTTTTGGTGTGGCAAAAGTATAAACATGACCTGTTTCAGAAGCAATCAAAACAATCATTTCTGTTCCTGTGAGAGTACTTAGTTCATATGCCTTTTTCATTAAACCACCTTTTCTTTTTGAAAAGGTAATGTGTCTTCTACTTTTTTCTGTAATGTACTCAATTTCAATTTTTCTTCTTCCTCCTTTATGCTTTCTTTTTGGTTTTGGTTGAATAATTTGATTTGATGGAAGTGTATCTTGTTCATCATCTCCATCAAACGAATTTTCATTTATTTCTGATTCAATGGAATGAAAGATTACTTCTTTTTCTTCTGGAAGTGGTTTTGGATTTTCAAGTTTTTTAATTTCTTCATTTTCTTGATTTGGAAGAGAGTTTGGATTTGGTGTTTGAATTTGTTTTTCCATATTTTGTTTTTGTTGGATAAAATTTTCTGAGGCTTATATTCACCCTGAAAAATTATCAAATTTAGTTATATTCATTTCAGCCACAAGTGTTTTTTATCCGATTTTATCTAAATCCATCAGTGTGATGAGACAGATGTGTTGTTGTCTCAAAAATTTAGCGTGAGATTTTTTGACTTGAACTACCAATGAAAAAAGTCTAGTTTTATTTTCTTTGAAAGAAACTTATTCCATGAAAAGAATATTTTTTGTTTTCTTTTTTTTCCACCAAAATATTCGACCAATAATACAGTTTAAAAATTGTTGCTTTTTTATGAACACAATAAAACGACTGAATATCTTGAAATTAAAACAATATCCAATCTTCAAACAATTACACATTGAAGAATATTTATTAAAACATGACAAAAAAAACAACTGGCTGATCATAAATGAAGGAACTCCAGAACAATCAATAGTAATGGGCATAACAGGAAAACCTGAAAAATTAATTAATATTCAAAATACAAAAAATGATAAAATACCGATAATTAAAAGATACACAGGTGGAGGAACGGTATTTGTTGATGAAAATACCTATTTTTCATCATTCATTGGAGAAACAAATCTATTGGGTGATAAAAAACCATTTCCAAAAGATATAATGAAATGGAGTGAAGAATTTTATAAATTAGTTTTTAGACATGATAAATTTTCATTGAGAGAAGATGATTTTACATTTGATAATTTGAAGTTTGGAGGCAATGCTCAATACATTACAGGAGGAAAATTATCAAAATTTGTTCATCATACATCATTTTTATATAAAATGGATATGGATAAAATAATGAAGTATCTATTGATACCTGAAAGAAAACCAATATATCGTGGTGAAAAACATCATGATGAATTTTTGACGAACATAAATAAATCATTGGGTTTTGAGAAAATGGAAGACATTACAAAGAATATCCAAGAATCTGCAATGAAAATATTTGACTCAAATGTTGAAGTATTTACATTAGATGACATCAAAGATCATCAGAAATTTTTTGAACTTGAAAAATACTCGACCATAAAAATACCATTGAATTAAAGAATATTTGATTGAAAACAAATTCATTTCAATGTTATTTAGTCTCCTCAAGCATTTTACAAAGTTTAATTTGTCGTGAATTTATTGATTATTTTATCACCAAATTTCAATTCATACATTACTTGAGCAACAGCAAATAAAGAACCTGTGCATATCATTCTGGGAACTGAACCTTTGAAAAATGTTGTAATTCCTTCATTTTTATAAATATCTCTTGCACACGATATCCATGTCATATCTCCTTTATTCGCTTGTAATCTTGTTTTAATTACATCCATTGGAGTAACTAACCAACCTGAAAATCCACCAGATAATAAACCAGAACTTAAATTCCACCAAGAACCACCTCCAAAAGGTTGAAGTTCTTTCAAATTTGCGTAAATTGGAAAATAAAAACATGAAAATGGTATATCTCTTATCAATGTTGCACCCCTTTCAATGATAAATTTCGTTTTTTTTTATTACCATCCTCTGTATAATGCAAGAAAACCTTCATTTTTTATAAAATTTTGCAAGACATGTTTTTCACCAATTTGCATTTTAATTTTCAGTAATTCCATCGGTGTAGTTACACAACTTTGAAAAAAACCAGCAGAACCTCCTGCAAGTACTTGTGAAAAAACTGATAACTCACCAGTTTGTTTATTAGTCAAAGCAGAACGAAACCAATCATTGAATGTCAATTTTATTGCCTTTTCAAATGTTATCATTCCAAAATTAATTGAAAATCCACGATACCAACTTTTTACACCATCAGTTTTTTTTAAATTTTGTAAAACAGTGAACAAATTACTTTTTTGTCCTGTGGTGAGTGTATTTTGGAGTCTAGTTTTTGCAAGATCAAGAGGAAATGTAGCTGTAACACCTACCATTCCGGCTATTCCACCATCTATGACTTTAGATAATTGATTGTATTTGTGTGAATTTTTTATGTTTGTTGACATTGTTTTTAACCGACTTGATGCAATTGGTTAATTTAGAATCTAATTTAGATTTGATAAATGCAATTCAAAAATTATTTAAAATTTATTTTTTGTCTCCATTTTATCCGTTAAAAATAATTTTTCAGTTCCGAAAAAAACATCATTGAAATTTAAAAAATTCTTGAAAGAAAAAAATTGTTTTTTTTTTTTTTTAGGACATACTTGAGTTGAAGTTTTGTTGTCATCATTTGAACTGTTTGTGATGATTTTCATGATTTCTGATTTTTTTTTTGAATCTTTTAAAAAATCTTTAACTTGTGAAATATCTAAATTTCCACCTACATAACCATTCATCTTTGTGGCTACTTCTGAGAAGACAAATTCATCTTTTGAAATATTGAAAATACCCATAAATTCCTTTTTGCCTTGTAACAAATATTTTTGATGATAAAACTCAGCTTCTGTCCAAAATTTGAAAGGTTCTATGAATGTATAAACTTTTTTTGGTTGTTGTGAAGCCACTTTTAAAGCAATTTTCTTTTGTTCTTCATTGTGAAAAAAAATGATTGAAAGGTATTGAGTATCTCTTCTGTCTTCTGGAAAAGTTGCGCAATGATTTTTCCAAAATGTATGTAATAAAGTTTCATATGAGATTTCCTCTGGGTTATATTCGATTTTGATACTTTCTGAGTGATCATTAATGTCATGATAACTTGGGTATGGATAATCACCACCACAGTATCCTACAGATGTTCTAACTACGCCCTTCAGCGCTCCAAATTGACTTTCAGGAAACCAAAATCATCCCAAGGCAAACGTAGCAGTTTCCATTTTTTTTCTGTTGAATTTTGTCCAATGAAAACTTCTTTGACAAAAAAAAAAAGTAAAATTTTATTAAATGCATGATCAAATTTGAACTTAAATACTTAGTCATCAGTTTACCCTAATTTGTCCAGCTTCACATTCGTTGAATTTTCCATCCAATCAAAAAAAAACCAAAGTTAATTTAGGAAAGGAAAAAAAAAACTCCTATTGGCCAATGTCTCTATAAAACATAACTTGATTGGTCTATTCTTCATTCAACAAAAAAAATGAGAAAAGTAATCGTTGCTTTGATTGTGTTATTCTCTTTGGTTGCAATTGCTAGTGCTTATGAGTTTGCGGATGACTATGAAGAACCAGATCTTTTGGAAGACAGTTTAGAAGAAAGTACATTGTGGGGTAAAAAACGTTTTAGAATTCCAAAATTTAAGTCACATAAATCATGGGGAAAACGTCCAGCCCATAAACTTCCACATCGTAAACCAAGTAAAAAGCCAAGCAAAAAAACATGGGGCAAAAAACCAAGTAAACCATGGGGCGGAAAACCAAAAATCAAACTTCCAAAACATAAATTTCCAAAACACAAAGTATGGGGCAAAAAACCAAGTAAAAAACCATGGGGCGGAAAACGTCCAGGACATAAACTTCCACATCGTAAACCAAGTAAAAAGCCAAGCAAAAAAACATGGGGCAAAAAACCAAGTAAACCATGGGGCGGAAAACCAAAAATCAAACTTCCAAAACATAAATTTCCAAAACACAAAGTATGGGGCAAAAAATCAAAAGGAAAATTTGGAAAACATCCAAAATTCAAACTTTCGAAACCTATCAGAAAATCTGGCAAAAAACCAACAAAAAAATTTGGAAAACATCCAAAAATGAAACATTGGGGCAAAAAACCAAAATTCAAACTTCCAAAAGGTAGAAAAGTATGGGGCAGAAAAAAATACGGTTATAGAAGATTTTAATAAAATTTCTTCAGTTGATCACCTTTTGTTCCTTCATCATCAATTCGAAATTGAATATCTTGAAACATTGGATGGAAAAAGATGATTCTGTATCATTAGAATCAATGTTCAAAACATCACAGATTCAATTGAACTCAAAACTTGTTCAAATGTCAACAAAAAATTCCAAAACTTATATTATTAATATGTACAAAATTTTAATGACTTTTTCTCTTTGGAGCGGATTTTTGTTGAGAAAGTGTTTCGTAAATGGAAGACAATGCTTGAGATCCACTCACATTCATTCCATCTTCCACCATCTTTTCGAATTTCTTGTAGGTAACAATCTTTTTTTCATCTGCATAGTATAATTTAAAACTTCCTCTGAATTCTTCAGCTGCTTCTTCATCCATACCAACAGCTTCTTTGAAGAAGATAATACAATCTTCAACATCTTGTTCTGAAATGACGCCATTTGCATCAGAATCATAAAAATTAAACCAAACTTGATTTGATTAATGTTTAAAGAGAATTCTTACTTTGAGTATTTTTTTCCTTGATAAATTTGTTTGCTAGTCCTAATACAAGTTCTAAATATTCATGTGGATCAATTTCTCCTGATAAATCTGGATCCATTGAACGAAAGAGAAAACTTGAACATCCAGCATTGTCCGAAGCTAATGGAAACGTATCTCCAAGAAAACTTCCAAAGTTTTCTGGTTTCATGATTCCTCCATTTGTTAACATATACCAATATTCAAGTAGTGTTTGAATTTCGTTTTTTGTGACTCCATTCAAATGAATAGCTGTGAATTCGTTAGCAATTTTGTCAAGTGATTTTCTGTGTTTTTGTAATATTTTAAACTCATTGAGAGATATATCAGATAATGGTGAAAAATAAGAATTTCTTGAAGAACCTGGTGATGAAGATCTAGAAGGTCTCTTCTCTATTGGTGTTTCCGGAGCTGATTTGAAGAAGTTGTAAAGTACCTTTAGTCCCATGATTTTGTCTGTCTGTTGTCGGAGTTTCGGAAAATAACTTTAGACAAAGTCCCTCTTATTGGTGAATGGAAATTCAAAATAAGAAATTAAAACTCCAAATTTGAGTTTTTGCTGTATCCGGATAAAGGAAAATCCTGAAACAGTTTTTTCTCCGAAAAGGAGAAGGCAACTTCTCTCAGGCTCAAAAGTGTAGTACTCAAGTATACAACTGTATTGCAACATTCGATGAATTTTATTTTATTTTTTACTGACTTGTGATTGGATAGTAATAGAAGGAAGATTTGGAGGTTTGGAGCAATTTGATTAAACATTTTCAATTTGAACATTCAAATAATTTATTTGTGAGAGGTTTGACTGAAGCAATGCATTATTCTCCAATTGGTAGAACCAATCATAATTAAATCAAATGCAACATTATGCTGTATTATTTTGAACCCCAAGAATAATTTTGTCAATATTATTTGTCTCATTTTTTATTTCCTCAATATTTCTACGTTTATCTATATCTAAATTTCTTATCAAACCTCTTTCATATTCTATATCACAACCTGAATAGTATTTTTGAAGTTTTAAATCTCTTTTTCTTTGCTTTAAAATTGATGCAATAAATTCTAATTCTTTTGTTCCATTATATATATATTGTTCACATAAATTATTCATTCACAAAACCAAAATATTTTCGCAACATTTCATCTTTATGAATCATTCTTGTGGTATAAGGTATTCAATTGTCAGTAACTTTCCAGTCTTTTTAACATATCATCATCTCTTATTTTTTTCATTAATTCCAAAATAATAAATTGGAGAGAGTATTTCTTCTTCTTTTTGTTTTTCAAATGGAAGGAAAATTTTGGACCAATCCGATTCTTTAGAATTTACATTTTGTAATTGACAAAA
This sequence comes from Neovahlkampfia damariscottae, assembly GCA_016618085.1. NCBI lineage: Eukaryota > Heterolobosea > Selenaionea > Neovahlkampfiida > Neovahlkampfiidae > Neovahlkampfia > Neovahlkampfia damariscottae. Next base: position 45,506 of record JABLTG010000072.1, read on the forward strand.
TGGACGGACATCAACACAGACCTGGAAGACTCAAACAACAAAACAAACCACATAAATCAAGATTTTCATCAAAAGGAAGACTCAAAGTCACCGCAAAAGGTAAAAAATAAAAAAAACTTAAAAAAAACTTCTAGGTAGAGTTGAAAGCACTCATCGAAATGGATTAAAACAATCTGCTGTTGTATCAAAAGAAAAAATGAAAGAAAAACAAAAACAAAGACAACAACAAAAAAAATTAGCCACTCAACATCAACAAAGGTTAGGAAAAAAAGATGGTCCACCAAAAATTATTGTAAAAAAAAAAAAAAGAAAATTTTAATACTTTTTTAAAGGGTTTTGTACCTTTAAGTAAAGAAGTTTCAACAAAAAAAGTTACAGATTTGGTTTTGGAATCACAAGAAGTGAAACATTCTGGAAGTTTCATTCAAACATTAATGTAAGAATTTGATGATGTTTTTAATGATTTTTGGAAAGTTTGAAAGATTTTAAGAAACAAATTAAAATAATAGAAGCTCAAAATAACCTTAATTCAGTTTTAGAAGTCTCTAAAATTACAGATTTATTAATTTTTGTAATTAACGCTGAAGAAGGTATTGATGAATCAGGAAAGAATATCATTACACTTTTAAGGGCACAAGGTATTCCTTCTTGTATGTTCGTTATTCAAAATTTAAATAAATTCAATGCAAAAAAACAAAAAGAAGTTAAAAATCAAATTACAAAATCAATTGAAACTGAATTTGCAGGTGACCATAAAATAGTTTCATGTGATACAAAAACAGAAGCTAAAATGTTATGTAGATGGATGAATGAACACAAAATTAAAGATTTAAATTGGAAAGCAATTAGACCATATGTATTAGTTGATAAATGGTCATTCACAGAAAATAAAGTAAAAAAAAAATTAAGATAATATTCATTTTATTGAATAGGATAAAAAAGGAACACTTCAAATTTATGGACATTTAAGAGGAAGAGAATTATCAGCCAATCATTTGGTTTATCTTCCAAAATTTGGAACTTGTCAAATCTCAAAAATTACATCAGTTTCAGATAATTTTCAAAAAGATTTTAAAGAAGTTATTTCAGTTCCTGATGAAAATCAAGAATCTTTAGTTTCTGAATTAATTCCTGATCCATTAGAAGGAGAACAAACATGGCCAACAGATGAAGAACTTATGCCACCACCAAAATTAGGAAAGAAAAAAACAACACAAGAAGAATGGTTACTTGATGATGAAGAAGAAGGTGATTTCGAAGAAGAAGAAGAAGAAGAAGGAGACGAAGATTTATTTGAAGGTCTTGAAGAAGATGAAGAAATGTATGATGATGAAGAAGAAGATGATAATTTTAGTGAAATTCAATCAGATATGCAAAGTCAAATTGACACCAAATTTGATTTGAATGCTGATGAAACAATGGAAGATGATATTAGAGAAGAAGAAAGACAACAATATTTACAAATGAAAAAATTAAGTGAAGAAGATCAACAATTCCCAGATGAATTTGAATTATCACCAAATCAACCTGCTAGAATTAGATTACAAAAATATAGAGGATTGAAAAGTTTCAGAACATCACCTTGGGATCCAAAAGAGAATTTACCAATTGATTACGCTAAAATATATCAATTTAAAGATTTTAAATTGACACAAAAGAGAGTGTTGAATAAAAATCAAGGAGTTGAAGTTGATAGATATTATTGTATCGAAATTTTGAACGTACCAAGTTTTTTCCAAGAAATTTATGCAAAAGAACTTTTGACAGTTTATGGGTTATTAAAACATGAACAAAAGAAATCAATGATGCATTTTCAAATTCGTAAAGTAATTGGAAATGATGATCCAATCAAATCAAAGGACGAATTATATTGTCATGTTGGTTTTAGAACATTCAAATGTAATCCAATCTTTTCAGAATACAATCCAAGATTCAAAAAACATAAATTTGAAAGATTTTTACAACAACAAATTTTTTATTGTGCAAGTTTTTATGCACCAATTACATACACACCTGCACCAATTTTAATTTTTAAAAAAGATTCAATTACTAATCAATTTAAATTACTTGCTTCAGGTACAACTTTAGGAGCAAATCCAGATAGAATTGTTTTAAAAAAAATTGTATTATCTGGTCATCCATTTAAAATTCATAAAAGACAAGCTGTTGTTAGATTTATGTTTTATTCACCTGAAGATATTAAATGGTTCAAACCTGTTGAATTATGGACAAAAAAAGGAAGACATGGTATCATTAAAGAGTCATTGGGTACTCATGGTTACATGAAATGTTTATTTGATGATGTGGTTCAAGGAAATGATACTATTTGTTTAAGTTTATATAAGAGAGTTTATCCAAAATGGACTACAGAAGAAACATCTTTATAAAACCATTTTTTTTATTGATAACTTGTCAAATTAAAATTCAATTTTTGAAGTTGTGGTTTGTCAGTGTTATTTGAGTCATATTGGTTTTTCTTTCTGAATTCTTCATTTAAATCTAGTAATTCTGCAATCAACAAATCTTCTTCATATTTATCAAAAGAAAGATGTGTTACTTTAGTTTAGTTCATCAAAACGACGAATCTCTGATGGATTATTGGCTGAAAAAAAAAATTGAACAAATACTCAAATTTGTTGTTGCATAAACTAGAAAAGATCATTCTTCAAAGCTAAGCTTACTTTTTCTGACCAATCAAAATACATCAACATTTTGAAAATGAGGTTGAAAACACAAACAGTAGAATTTCCAAAAACTTGGAGTGAACTATCTGAAGATATACTAATAATAATTAGAGATCCATTTAAATTAAAACCAAAACTTGGATGGACACAATTACAGTAGAATATAAAAACATTAATTTTTCTCAAGTCGGTGAGAAATATTTTTTTTTGACAAATATCAAAGATTGGTGTATAGAATATCAACAGGAAATTGTGTTAATGTTCCGAGAAAGAATACATTCGAAATTCCTCCAATTGAAGAAAATCAACCTCAACCTGAACTTCTATATTATCTTTTGAAAGAATTAATAATTGAATTTACGAATGAAGTCTCATCAGTAAATTAAATAAATAATCAACACTTTTAAAGGATCTAATAAAAGAAAATGGTTTTATGCTGCTTTCCAAATACATTGATTGTTGGGATAAATATTCTATTGGAATCCGAGTGGTTCATAAAATATTTCATTATCTAAACGAAAATTTTATTAAAAATAAGAGTGTGTCAATGTTTATTGCAACACAAAATAAAATGATTGTGATTCAAGAGGTATGAAAATGTTTAAAAAAAAATTTAACATGAATCAGTTGGGATTTCAAATTTGGAGAGAAAAGGTTTATTCATTATTATCCAAGAAGTTATTGAATGCAGTTTTAACTGAAATTAAAAGAGAAAGAAGTGGCCAAGTGATCGAACAAAAATACACAAAATCATTTCTCACTTCCTTGATTGTTTTGGATTCTAATAAATTAGATTTATATATTAGTGACTTTGAAAATCAATTCATGGAGGAAACAAAAATATTCTATGAAAACGAAACCAAGCAAATCAACAAACCAATGCTGGAATATTTAACATTTATTGACTGTTTATATACAGATGAAATGAAAAGAATTATTCATTACTTGAGTCACAATACAGAAGAAAAGGTTTATATATTTATAATTTTAACTATTCTCAGTTGAATCAACTTTTTATTGAGGTTTTCATCAATGATCATAGTGATGACTTTCAAATTTGTTTAAAAGACTGGATAGACAACTTACTTTTCAACAGTTTTATTTTGAATATGTTCTAATATTTAGATTTAAAATTATACTACAAAATGATTTCTTTGTCAACAGTTGTGTCTGAAAAAATTCAACAGAAATTTGAAGAGTTGATTGAAAATGAAGGAAGATTTGAAATTCAAAAAATTGAAAAATTGGATTGTACTCAGTTTGTGAGTTGTATCATGAGGATTTATAACAAATATACATCTTTTATTAATCAATCTTTTTCACATGATCTCAAATTCATTTCATCAAGAACACAAGTAAAAAAATATTTTTTTTGACATTTAATGAAGGGATTAAAAAATTTCATCAATGATCATGGGACACAAAATTCAGCTCAATTATCAGCTGAATTGCTTGGAAAATATTCCCATCATATTTTGAAACCATCCACAAGCACAATTGATGAGACAGAAATATCCAATTTAGTAACCATCCCTCAAATTGACAATTTTCATTTTAGATAATATTATATCAATTATTGAAAGAACAAGATGTATTTCATACTTTCTATAGATTGTTACTGTCAAATAGATTAATTCAGAATCAATATTCAATGGAGTCAGAAACTTCAATGTTGAACCAATTAAAATTGAAATGTTCATATGATAAAATTTATAAAATCCAAAGAATGTTTAATGATTTATACTTAAGTGATAATCTAAAAGATCAATACAAAGATGACACGATCAGTAATCTCATCATTCAAGTTTTACTTTTTTTAGTTGATTTTAAACCATTGATATTGACCACAGGTAGTTGGCCTTTAAAATATTCAATTTCAGATTTTAAAGTTCCTCAATTTGTTTGAATTTTTTGATTTAATTTTTTTTTTCCAGATTTTTGATGAATTGAAAAAATTTGAAAAATTCTATTTTGGAATACATTCAGGTAGAAAATTAAATTGGTTGAATTATCTATCCAATGGAATTGTTAAAACAAATTATCCATTACCATTGAATCGAACTTATGAAATTCAAGTTTCCACCTATCAATTGGCTATTTTGTTGTTGTTCAATGATGCTGATACACTGAAGGTCAATGAAATTCAAAAAGAAACAAATTTAAGTTTAACTGAATTAAGTACATCATTATCTATTTTATGTCAATCAAAGATATTATCAATCACTGATCAATTAAATTTAAAAAGTGAAATCAAACTAAATTTTGATTTCAAAAGTGCAAATCGAAAATTATTATTATTTTCAAATTTACAGAAGAAAAAACTTGAAAACTCTTTGGCTTCAACATATGATCAAATCAATGAAGACAGAAAATATGCCATTCAAGCTGCAATTGTCAGAATTATGAAAAATAGAAAAATTTTGAGTCACAATGAACTGATTTCACAAACAATTCAGATGATTAAATCAGAATTCACACCTCAAATTACTGAAATCAAGAAGAATTTAAATTCTTTAATAGAAAAAGAATATGTGAAAAGAGATGAATCTGATTCTTCAGTGTATCAATATATTGCATAAAAAAAATGTTTATTGGAATTTGAATTGTAAATCTTGTTTTTTTATGGATCTTATCAATTTGTAATATTTTTTTGATATCCAAATAATCTCTTGATCATTTTTCAAATTTGATAAAAATAATATTGACTTTGGTGATTGAAAAACTGCTTGTAAAGCAATATCTTTATCATTTCTTAATATCTTTGATGCGTATTGAATCATTAATCCATTTCTTTTAACACATTCCAACATAACATCTTTCTCATTCTTGCATTCTTTGCTTGAAAATCGAATCAAACTTGGATCTTCACTGACAGCACAAAGAATAAATTTTTTGTTTTTTAGAAATTTATTTGATACATATTGTATATTTGATGCTTCATTGTCTACTGCTGTGAAATTTATTTCTTCATCTTTCGTGCAGAGCGTTTTATCACACCAAATTGAAATCTGCTCAAATGAATTTTTGTTGAATTTTAAAATATCCAAAATTAGTTTCTTATCACTTGTAAACTCTGGAAAATATCTGAAATATTCTGGTTTTTCCTGTAGAATATTTAACACAAATTTTTTATCTTTTCTCAATTCATTCGGTATTGCACCAGTTTGAAGGATTTTTGGTGATTTTTTAATTGCTTCAAGTAGAACATCTCTATCCATTTTTAATTCATTTGAAATAAATTCAAAACCATTTTCAGAACTTTTTACTGCAGACAAAGCAATTGTTTTGTTTTTTTTGTATTTTTCATCCAAATGTTTCAAGATTTCTCCATTGAGAGAAATAATTTTGATCATAAATTCTTCATCTAGCATTAATTCAATAGGTAACCATCGGATGGATTCTGGATTTTGCTTTATCGCTGCTTCTAAAATTTCTTTGTTCTTTTTTTGTTCAGGACATGCAAATTCTATGGAAAGACCATCAATCTTTACAGCTTCCAGAACAATTTCAGGGTCACTTTTCATTTGGTCTGAACAGAAACACAGTCCTCCTGGATAATCTTTGATCAACTTCAACGCTGCTTTTTTTGTGGTCATTTTTAGAATCAATTTTGATTGGATGTCGAACCATATCCGTTAAACCTAGTTTTTTCCTAATATTTAAGGAAAGAATAACAAAATAAAGGTACATTCTTTCATTGGATGAAAAAAATAAACAAATCAAAATGTCTGCGTTTCTTGTACTCAATAATCCAGTAATTGGAGTGAATGATGATTCTTTGGAAGAACACAACAAAAATATAGAAAAATTAAAACTAGTTAAAGATAAAAATATGACAAAACTATATGTACTTTTACAGGGAAGCCTTGAAGATATTCACATTCCAACTTTGGCTCAATACTATGACGTGTTAAATGAAAAACATCATGAAGGTTTCAAAATTATAGTATTTCCAACAGATATACCAAATTATCTTTCCACAAGAGGAAAAAACTGCACCACTTTCTATTCATTTGGAGATGAAAAAATTAGTTTTGAGCAAGTGATCAAAAAAAGAAAAGATTTAGGAATTGAACAAGAAATTAAAATTCAAAATATTAATTTACCAAACAAAATCAACAACTTTGGATTTTACATCAAACCACAAAAAGAAAAATTTGTAGATCATTTTTCACATGTTGTGATTGGAGGTATTGAGAAAATGCTTTTAACAACATCTTATTAAGGTACTTTTGACAGATTACATGCAGGTCATCTTTTACTTTTAAGTCAAATGGCTTTGGTTTCCAATACAAAAAAAACTTTGATTGCTGTTTCTGGTGATGTTTTATTGAAAAATAAGAAACACAAAGAATTAATTCAATCATTGAAGGAAAGGTAAATTTGATGAAATTTAAAAACTCACATTTTAAAGAATGGAAAACGCAAATAACGCCTATTTAGATATTAGACCTGAATTAAAAGGTGTTTATGTAAGTTTATTGACTGTTAATGAAATTGATTTTTTTAAATTAGAATGTTGAACTCAAAGATCCATTTGGTCCTCCTATTGTTGATGAAACATTTGATTGTATAATTGTTAGTGAAGAAACCCGAAAAGGAGGTGATAAAATCAATGAAATTAGATCAGAAAAAGGTATGAAAGAGTTATATATTTCGTGTATTCCTTTAATTCAATCAAAACATTCAGAGTAATTTTTTTTTTTTCACAATTTTTAACATCTTTCAATTTTTTAGAGATAAATTAAGTTCTAGTCAGTTAAGAGAGTTAGATTTTCAAAAATTGAATGTCAAAAAATAAAATTTTTTTTGGAAACTTTTTGGTTCAAAATTGGAGTAATTTTCATTGACCAATCGTTCGTCGTTCCAATTCAAAAAATGCAAAGGTACTGTTCAAAAGCAATAAACTTGCCAAAAGATGTACAAAGATTAATATTAACGAAACAAAACCAATTCTATAGCAAAAAACTAAATTTTTCAACTGAAAGTTATTATCAAAATAAATCAAGTTTAAATCCTTCAATGTATTCGAAATTAGAGATTTATGATAAAGAAACGTTGGACGAATTAACAAAGTTTCAAACTGTACCACAAATGACAACTTATTTTAATTTTGAAAATTTTGACTTTTCTTTTGATGAACAAGATGATGAAGTTGATTTTGAAGTGGATAATTTTGGTGGTCCAAAAATTCTTGAAGAAGAAAATATACCAGAAGAGATAGTGGAAGAAGAAATACTTCATGAATTGTCTGAATTTGAAAAAGAAGAACTTTTGTTCAGGTCTTCTTTTGAAGGTCTTCAAAAATATGCAACAGAGTCTGAAAAACTTTTATTTCAAGAAAAACTTGAAAGAAAATCAGTTCAAGATGCTATAGACAAATACAGAATTTTAGTTAAAGGTGTGTTTCTTTTGTTAAATTTAACATTTAAAATTTAGACGCAACTGAAAGAGGTGAAGGTGTAAACTTACCACCAGCAAAAAAAATAGTTCTTGAATGGTTTGAACCACTAAAAGAAGAAATTAAATCATTTCAAAAAAAAGCACATTTACAAGATATGGGTGAACCTCAAGGTCACTTTCTTCATGTTTCAAATTATATCACTCTTTTAGATGCGGATAAATTAGCAATTTTAACAATTCATGAACTTTTAGGTTCTACTTTAAAAGAGAAGGTTTATTTTAAAGAAATTGCAAAATCATTAGGTACAACCATTTCTGCTGAATATAATTATCAAAAATTAAAAAGTGTACCTTATGGAACACATAATTTATCAAAATCAGTTTTTGATATCAACAAAAGAGCACAACAATTTTTTGAACAAGAAAAATTGGAAGAAGGACAAACTGTATGGTCAGCAACAGAAATTATAAATGTTGGTTCATTTTTAATCGATATTGCTTTAAGAAATTGTATAATTCCAAATTTTGGAGACAAAACAAATGGACCAATAGAATTAGAAGGAGAAAAGAAATTTGCATTTACACATGGATATGAATTCAAAGATTCAAAAAAATATGGATTTATTGATGTTGATGATGATATTAGAAAATTAATTTCTGATGAACATTCAATGAAAGAATTACATTTATTACCAAGATATGTACCAATGTTGGTAAAACCAAAACCATGGAAAAGTTATAACTCTGGTGGTTACTTATTAAGAAATCATTTAATGATGAGAACAAGAGGTTCAAAAGTACAATCATTTGTATTACAAGATGCATTATTAGAAGATGTATTAGCTGGTTTGAATGTTTTAAATGATACTTCATGGAGAATTAACAAAGATGTTTTTAAAATATTTCTTCAAGTATGGGAAGAAGGTGGTGGATTAGGTGAACTACCATCAAGACATGATGAACCAATTCCACCAAATCCACATTCTGAAGATGTGAGATCTTCATATCAATGGAAAAAATTAGTTGAACGAGTTAAAGTCAACAACAGAAATTTACATTCAAGAAGATGTGATACTATGTATAAAATTCAAGTTGCAAAAGATTTTGTAAATGAAAATTTTTATTATCCACATAATGTAGATTTCAGAGGAAGATCATATCCAATACCACCACATTTGAATCATTTAGGAGCTGATATGAATAGAGGTCTTTTAATTTTTGATAAAGGATTACCTATTGGTGTTGAAGGTATTAAATGGTTGAAAATTCATTTAGCAAATTTATGTGGTGAAGATAAACGTTCTTTTGAAGATCGTATCAAATGGATTGATGACAATTTTGAAAAAGTAAAAGATTCTGCAATGAAACCATTAGAAGGAAAAAGGTGGTGGTTAGAATCAGAAAACCCATGGCAAACATTAGCAGCTTGTATTGAATTAGTAAATTGTGATAATGATCCAAATTTTATATCACACATCCCAGTTCAAATGGATGGTTCATGTAATGGATTACAACATTATGCAGCATTAGGAAGAGATAATTTAGGTGCACTTCATGTCAATTTAATTCCAAGTGAAAGACCAATGGATGTTTATAGTGGTGTTTTAGCAGTTGTAAATAAACATTTAGAAAATGATTCAAAGAATGGTGTTGAATTAGCAAAAGAATTAGTAGGAAAAGTTGTTAGATCAACAATTAAACAAACAGTAATGACAAGTGTTTATGGTGTTACATTTGTTGGTGCAAGAAAACAGATATTTAAACGTTTAAGAGAAAGAAATGATATAATGGAAGAATCTTTAATTCCTGCATCAATTTATCTCGCAAAGTTAACATTTAAATCTCTTGGTGAAGTATTTCATGGTGCTTATAATATTATGAATTGGTTAAATGAATGTGCTTATTTAATTTCATCAGAAAACTCACCTGTTATGTGGATCACACCATTAGGTTTACCAATTGTTCAACCATATCGTGCTATTTCAACCAAAAGAATCAAGACTATTGTTCAATCAGTTTTATTAGCTTCACAAGATGATGAATTACCAATTTCAAGAGATAGACAAATGTCAGCCTTTCCACCAAATTATGTTCATTCTTTGGATGCATCTCACATGTTAATGACTTCAAAAAAATGTAAAAAACTTGGAATAGAATTTGCTAGTGTACATGATTCATTTTGGACACATGCGTCATCTATTGATCAATTGAATATAACTATCAGAGAAGAGTTTTTGAAATTACATTCACAACCACTATTAGAAACGTTATTGTCATCATTTGAACAATCCTATCCACATGTTAAATTTCCAAAATTACCTGAAAAAGGAAATTTAGACGTTTCAAGAGTTTTGGAAAGCAAATACTTTTTTGATTAAAAATTTATTATAATTTTATTGTACATTTAAAATAGAGTGTAAAGATGTGAATGTAAATGGTGTTGTATTCAAATAATATTCATTCAAATTATCATTCTTTTTCAATTCATAACCTATTGGTGAAGTGCACGTTGGTGAACTATGTTTTTTTTGTGGCGAGTATTCTTCTGATCCATAAAACAAATCATCACTTTTTTTATTTTTTGGTGAAACCATATTCCAATCATGTTCATCTGAAAAATCATCATCTGAATTTGATTCAAAACTTTGATTCGAAAAAAAACTTGTTGTTGGTGACATTGGTGATGTTGGTAAAGAAGTATCAATTGAAGTTATTTTTGATTCTTTTTCATTGATTTCAATTTCCAATTTTACATTTTTTCTTTTTTTTGTTTTTTTTTTCTTTTTTTTAGTTTCTTCTGTTTTTATTAATTTTTTTTCATTTTCAGCTGCGATATTCTTTTTATATGCATTTACTATATAATGACTAAATAATCTTGCCAAGTAAATTTGAAACAGTAATTTTCCTGATTGTCTGTCAGTTGGTAAATCATAATGTATTTTAAATAGATGTTGTATGTTTATACATTTTTTATAATACATCATTCTGGTATCATTTGGTGATGGTAAATCATGGACAGCCACATCATAATCATCTATAAAAATTGTATTTATCCTTTTTACCACCTCCAAAATTTGATGTGAATCCTGTTGTAAATAATCTTCATCTAAAGAAATTCTGTTATGATCTATATTTAAATTCAGTGAAAAATCTGTTTTTGGTCCTTTCACAACGTCAAACAAATAATTTTCAATTTCTTTGAATAGGTTAATGAGTTTTTTTGCTCACTTGAGATGATTTTTGGTGTAGTTGTAAAGTTTCCTTTGCAAACATCACAATCACAATCTGTATTTCTTTGAATTTTTGACAATTGTAATTGTCTAATGACCAAGTTAGCATCTACTTGTAAAAGTTTGCTTTTTTCTTTGACTTTGAGTTCATTCCACCATTGTGTAAGTTTTTTCATTTCATTTAAGTTTTTTGTGAATCCTGTTGCTTGCATTGTTTGTTGGAGATAAGTGAGATTCTTATTGGTTCAAAAGATTTGAAGTGGGAAGTGAAGTAATTCGTTCGGAGAAAATAACGTCAATTTTTGGCGCGATGATTTGAAGTTGATATTTTTCATTTTCAATATTTTTCAATCAATTTTTTAGATCCTGATTTGAGTCATTTTTGATTGGTCATTTAACCTTGCACTTTTTCAATGGAAGAAGTTTCCTTGAATATTGTCTGCATGGAATATGCTTTAAATCCAAAAAATGGGTTATATGATGACTCTATATCAGAATTCTTTTCTCGTGATATCAAAACCAATGTTCCAGAAGTAAAAAAAAACAAAACATGGTTTACATTCTTCAGATTATAATATTTGGCACAACATCAAACAAACAAGTGAAAAAAAAAAATTTACTCATTCAACCATAGAAAGTGTGTCTACATGTACATAAGTTTTATCCTTATTTCATTACTCCACTACCTGAGAAAATGGATCAAAAAAATCCAAAAGGTAAAGACTTGTTGAGATGTCATTTTTAGAATTTTTAGTAGATTTTGCAAAAAGAATTGAAAACAGTATGAACATAAATCAGACTCCAAATTTTCAAATTATTCATGATATCCAAATTGTTGAAGGTTTTCCTTTCTATGGTTATAATTCATCAAGTAGGAAATTTTTGAAAATTTTTGTGTAAGATTTTAATAGGTAATTATAAACGTTTCAAGATATAATCCTTATAATGTCAGTAAAATTGCATCTATTCTTCAAAATAGAATGATTCAAAATGAAAAATTCTTAATTTACGAAGCTCATGTTCCTTATAAACTTCAATTTTTGATTGATAATAATTTATATGGCATGGGTGTAATAAATATAAATCACACTTTATATCGTTATCCATTACCATCCAATTCAACAAATGAAGGTTCAAAAATTATTTTTAACACACTTAAAGATAAAAATGGAATTTACAAAGAAAATATTGAAGAAAAGTATATCTTACCACCAAAAGTATTAAAAATATCCAATTCTCCAGTTGAAATGGATGTTGATTTTGCCAGTAATATCACAGATTCTGATTAAATTCTTAAAGATATTTTGAATAAGAAAATGATTAATAAAACTGAAATTAAATCAAATAATCATGATATAAAACTTGTTCAATCACTTTCATCAATTTGGGAAGAAGAAAAAGAAAGAAGGAGAAATTTGAAAATTAGCAGTCAGTTCACTCAAGCATCTGAAAATTTCATAAGAAAAATACCCGAAAAAGAAACTTGGGAAAAACAATTATATTCTACTTTAGATAAAATATCAAATGAAGATTTACCAAATATTACATTCATATCTCCTTTTTTGAAATCTTTATCTCAAAATGAAAAAGAAGAAGAAGATGAAAATTTGGAAATCTCTCAGAGCGATGAATATTTGATTGATGTACTGGATTGGATGAGAAATGATGATGAAGAATCAAAAGTAAAAGAAGAAGAAATGAAAGAAATTGAGAAAGAAAGAAATGATATCCTGGAAGCGACAATAGAACATGAATTAGAAATTGAAGACGAATATTCAGATGAAGAAGAAGAATTCAATGAAGAAGAAGAAGAAGATGGTGATGACTTTGATGAAATAGATCAACTTGATGGTCATACAGAAGTAAGAACGAATGAAATAGCTCATATTTAAATAGAAAAAGTCGTCAGTCAAAATTCACAAAAGAACAAAGAGGAAACTGGAGATATTTCCTTCTCAAAGTTCATCACAAAATGAAATTGTAAATATTGAAAAATTTGTATATTTAAGATCACCTAATGGACAAAAACCATATATTGGTTATGTGAAATCAAGAAATGAAGATAAAATAGAAGTGATGTGGTTTTTTAGGACTAATGATCCTTTGATTAATTTTGAGCCATGGCATAAAGAAAATGAAGTATTTTTCACAGGGTAAAATCACATTTCATTGATTTTTTTTAGACTATGTGATGAGAATTCAATTTCTACTGTCATTGGAAAATGTGAAGTATTTTATGAAGATCAAAATTCAGATGAAATGAATGATACTTTTTTTTGTCGATATAAATACAATGTGGACAAACAACAATATGAAGAAATACCACCTGAAGATGTAAAGCTATTATTCAACATTGATTTAGAGATATTATCAACTGAACTAGAAGATACAATTGATGATGTGAAAATATCCGAAAAAGAGAACACAGTTTCAGATTCAGTTCTGATTGAAATTGCATCAGATAAATCTGTTAATGAAGTAGAGGCCACTGATATCTCTGTACTGACACAGATCTCAACAAATGAAGTTGAAACTGAACAAGCATTCATTGATGAAAAAATCCCAGAGCTTGGAGATACTAATCAAAATGAAAGTATGATCACCAAATCTGATCAATTGAATGCAAGTCAGAATAAATCCACTGAATCTGTTATTAGTGATTCTGAAAGTGAAAATTTAATCTCACATGAATCACCAAAAATATCTTTAGAATCAATAGTATCAACAGACTCATCAAATCAATATTTGGATGCAATATCAACAGAATCAGTGCAATTTGATCAAGGATTTCACAGTTCAACTTCAACAATTGAACTATCATTAGATAATTTTCAAGTTCCAACATTACCTAACACAACATTAATTTTTGAATACAACATTCCTCCACCAACTCCAAAAGAACTTTTATTGACCTTACAAGAACCAAAAATATTCATAGAACCTCATTATTCATTAAAAGAGGATGAAATGATCGCACCAAAAGCAAAACATGAATTTATCAAAAAACCAAAGTTCAAATATGATTACCCAAAATTCAGATCTTCTATTGAATCGAACATTTCAAATAATTACAGTGGAAGACTGTCACTCGAATATAATATTTCTCCACCAACAAAAGAACATCTTTTGTCCACATTGGTTTCACAATCAACTCCAAAAGAAAACTTGAAGAATAATGTTTCTCAAATTTCATTACCAACACCAAAAATTAGTAAAAAAACCAGTTTTCTTCAAGGAAATTCAAAGACTAAAGAACCAATAACTATTATTAGTATCGAAATCTATGGTAAGAATTTTTTTGATTATTTACATTAAAAGTTAGAACAAGAGAGAATTTAAGACCAGACCCTAAGTATGATGAGGTTCAGTCAATCTTCTACTCTTTCACCAATGAAATTCAACAAAAGAAATACTATTCTGGAGTGATTATGATTGGAACAACAAAAGATCCACTATTATCGAAATTATCATGTGAATTGGTGAAGAATGAAGAAGATCTATTGAAGTCATTTGTAAATCTGATTTCTGAAGTTGATCCTGATATCGTATTGGGATATGAAATCCAAAAAGAGTCAATTGGATTTTTAATTGATAGAGCTTATGTTGCATGTAATTATATTCCTAAATCTAACTTTTAAAAGATGGAATGAATTTTTTGGAAGATTTATCTCGAACACCATTATTATTTGGAAAGAAATTGACAAATGATGAATATGGAAAAAAGAAACAATCTGGAATTAATATTAAAGGAAGAATTATCTTAAACACATGGAGGATAATGAAAAATGAATTGAAATTAAGAAATTACTCATTACAAAATTGTGTAATGAATATATTAGGAATCAGGATTCCAGAATTTTCATATGATTCTTTGAACTCATTTTTTGAATCATCTTCAGCTGTTTTGAACCATACATTCTTCAAATATTTGACACAGAAAGCAAATTTGAATCTTGATTTATTATCACATTTGGATGTTATTCATAGAACAATTGAATTATCAAAAATTTATGGTATTGAATTTTTTGATGTGATTCAGAGAGGATCTCAATTTAAAGTCGAAGGAATGATGTTGAGGTTGTCATCACCTCGAAATTTCTTTGCTCTTTCACCTTCAAGAAATGATGTATTTTCTCAAAATGCAGCTGAATGTTTTGCTCTTGTAATGGAACCTGAAAGTAAATTATACACAAATCCTGTTTTAGTTTTGGATTTTCAGTCATTATATCCTTCAATGATGATCGCTTACAACTTATGTTTTTCAACATGTTTAGGTAAATTATCAAGATCCAAGAAACTGGGAACACTTTCAAATTTTGAACTACCCAATGGATTGTTAAATGAATTGAAGAATGAAATCACAATTTCACCAAATTCTGTAATGTTTGTTAATAAAGAAATACGTGAAGGAATTTTTCCAAGAATGCTTTCAGAGATATTAGAAACTAGAGTTATGGTTAAAAAAGCAATGAAAAAAACAAAAGATGAAACTTTGTACAAAGTTTTAGATACAAGACAACTCGCATTGAAAATGTTAGCAAATGTGACCTATGGTTATATTGGAGCTAGTTTTTCAGGAAGAATGCCTTGTGTAGAAATTGCTGATTCTATTGTTCAATATGGAAGAGAAACACTAGAAAAAGCAATTAAACATGTAAATGAAACAAAAAAGTGGAATGCAAAAGTTGTCTATGGAGATACAGATTCAATGTTTGTTCATTTACCAGGTAGATCAAAAGAAGAAGCTTTTGAAATTGGACAAGAAATTGCTGATGAAATTACAAAACAAAATCCGACTCCAGTCGTTTTGAAATTTGAGAAAGTTTATCAACCTTGTTTTTTAGTCAGCAAAAAAAGATATGTTGGTTACTCTTTTGAATCAGTAAAACAAGAAATACCAAAATTTGATGCTAAAGGAATTGAGGCTATTAGAAGAGACAACTGTGTTGCTGTTTCTAAAATGATGGAAAAAACAATTAAGATGTTATTTGACACTATGGATGTATCAATAGTGAAGAGTTATTTGCAAAATCAAATAAAGAAAATTCTAACTGGAAATGTTGATATCAAAGATTTCATTTTTCAAAAAGCAGTGAAATTGGGATCTTATAGTGAAAATGGTACTTTACCTCCAGCAGCAATTGTTGCATTGAAAGAAATGAAATTGGATCCTCAAAATGAACCATTTTATAAAGAGAGAGTACCTTATTTAGTAGTCTATAAGAATCCAAATGCTAGATTGATTGATATGGTTGTACATCCAAAGCATTTCATGAAAAGTCAATATTTGAAATTACATAGTATTTATTACATAAAGAAGCAAATACTACCCGTTCTTGATCGAGTATTTTCTTTAATTGGTGTCAATGTTCATTCTTGGTTTTCTGAATTGCCAAAAATCACCAAAAGTGGTTGGAGAAAAACGAAAACATCAACAAAATCAAGAAACTCACATTTTTTAACTCAAACATTAGAAGTGTTTTTTAAGAATAGAATATGCACAGTTTGTCAAGAAAAAATTTGTGAAACAAGAAAATTAATTTGTGAATTTTGTTTGTCCAAGTTGAATGTTTCCATGTATGTTGTGTATTCAAGAGAAAGGAATCTGAAAAATGAAAAGAAAATTGTGGATAATATTTGTAAACAATGTATAGGAAACAATGTGGAATCAAAATTCGATTGTATTTCATTGGATTGTCATGTTAATTTTTTGAAGAATAGAATGAACAATTACCTTGATTCACTTCAAGAAATTATGAAATCATTTGATGAAATTTGAAATGATGTAATAAAGAATTTGGACAACTTTATTTAAATACTTCATTCAATTATTTTTAAGCATAAAGAAAAATTGTTTAACAATTTCAAATTCATCATTATTTTCATCTGAAAAAGATCCACTCACAAAAGTGACATCATGAAAATCAAATTTAATTGGAAGAAGTAAACTGAAATTTCTTGATTGATATTTTTCCATTCTCTCCTTTGTTCTTTTATCCATTTGTTTCATCGTTTTATAACTACAAAATGTACCTGTATTAATGGATTGAATAAATGATGGTGAAACAAAAACACCTCGATTGTTAAATAAAATTTGACAACAATCAATATCAAAAGCATTCAGAAAATCGTTCATGGAGTAGGTTATTTTTGTGTAGATCAATTGAAATTTAATTTTCTTTGATCCAAATTTTGCAACAATAGTTCTGACTGAGTCACTATAGCCTTCTGTTTGTTGATGAGAAAGCACATCCAATTTAGAGAAAAATTCACTAAAAAGCCGATCAAATTTTATATTTGATGAAATATTGATGATATCATGAAAAAATAAATCAACATCTTGTAATGTTGAATCAAATTGTTCATTGATTATACAATTCAACAAAGATCCACCTGCTATTTTAAAATATTTCCAATCAATAAGATCTTTCCATTGTTTAAAACAAAACATTGAATTCAAATTTTCAATGAATTTTGAATACGAAACTATTGTTTTGGATTCAATTTTCTTATCACTTGTTTTGTATAGTTTCTGTTCAAATTCATTTAATTCTCTTGGTTTCATTAAATATAAGTTATCAAATATATTGATTAATTCACGTGATACCACCTTAAATTCCAAAAAATATGGTAAACATCTTGAAAACATTTGAAATTGAGGAGTACAGTGAAATATTGACATATATTCAAAACAACGAAGAATATTGTTTTTTCTGATATACTCTTTTAATATTATTTGATCTGATTTCAACCATTCAAATCTATTTGAAATTAATCCACAACTAAAATATTTCAATATTTCCGGGCAAACATATTGAAATATCAATTGAAAAATTTCATCGGGAAAATATTCAATCATTGGAATAATCTTCCATTCATCAGATACTTTGGTTCTTTTTCTTTTGTAATTCAAAAAATTCTTGAAAGTATCCATTTTTTCATTGACAAAATAGAACTTAATTGACATTCCATTGTCAAGATATTTATAAATTTCTGAATATTCATCATCCCTATCATCATTTGATCCATATGATTCTTCAATAGAATGTATTAATTTTTCATATTTTTCGAAATATTTAATGAAGAATTTGAGATATGGATATTCAAAGTATTCAGAAGCATAATTGAATGATTCTTGATCTGCACCATAAAATTTCAAAAATAATAACATTGCATATTCTGGTTCTATCTTTTTGTTAGATATTTCCCATTTCAGATAGTTTGATGGTTCATCTAACAATATTTTATTGTACTCTCCATCTTGAATGAAATATTTCTTTGAACTAGAAGGAATCAAAGAATAGAGTTTAAAAATATCATCAATTCTGATAAAATTCTTTAAAACAGTCTGTTTATAATCCAAAAATGGTTGAAAAATGATTTGAAATTGTGGATCTTTGATTTCTTCAAAAGTTGTTAAATCAAATGCTGTCACATATTTCAAGGTGGTTTGAGAGCTGAAAAAGAAATAACATTTGTTGAAATCAATATAATGATCATTCATGTAATTGGTAAATTTAACAGAATCTTTGAAATTTGTTTTTTCATGAAGAATCCATTGATTATTATATTTAAACAAAATTGCTATTTCTTCACTTTGTTCAATTGGAAATGATGAAATTGTCTTTCCTTTGAATAAATCACACATTTTATCATACATCATTGTGTCATTTAAGAATATAGGTGACATTCCTAATACATTATATTTGAAATCTAAAATCAAAGGAGAACATTCTTGACAAATTGGTAATTTTTCATTGGAACTTTTTGATCTTTCTAAAATGTATCCATAAAAACGATTTGATTTTTTAATTCCAAAGTATTTTGTTAATTCTTTAATTTTGTGTTGTTTTAAAAAATTCAAAGTGGTCAAAGTATTTGGTTTGGTGGGTTTCTTTGAAAATTCATTTTGAATTTTGATGAATGAATCATTTAAATATTTGAAATTGGTTTCAAGTTTATTCAAATATACTACTATTTTTTTATAATAATCATCCCATTTTTCAAAATCTAAACTAAATATTTTGTGAAATAAATCATTAACAATTTGATAGTTTATGATTTTTTCATTTTCAAAAATTTGAATTCCAAATGATATAAAACGAATTGAATTGATTAAATTCTTCAACGAAATTCTTTTGTTTTGTTCAAAAAATGATTTAGATTTGTTTAAACAATATTCTTTTTCTTCAATAATTTTTTGGTATAATAAACGATAATCTAATTCAAATTGTTTGATTTTTTCACCATAAATTACTTTTTCATCAGGTATATACAAAGTAATTAAGTAATTTGGATCATGATTTTTTAACTTTTGAACATAACTTTTTCTTGATTCTATTAAAAGAGTATAATTATCTTCAGAGATTTCTTTTTTGTAGTAGATTCTTTCTGTGTTTATAACAACAATAAAATCATAATCTGAATCTTTGTTATGATTTTCAAAAAGTCTTGAACCAATTGGAAATATTATTTCTATATCACCATCATAAAACTGATTATGGGACATTATTTGGAAAACTTTTTCTTCTTGACGTGATTTAAATATTCTTTTAGGTCCTGTATAGAAACCAAATCCTCCTCCGAAATTGAAATAATCTTCAGTAAACATCTTCAATGGACCAATAGAATTTCTTTTTCTTTAGATCAAAAAAAACATCAATGTTAAAAGTTGTGTCTTCAAAAAACTTTTCACTTCTCTTTCTATTTGTTGTTTCTCATTATATGTATAAAACAGTACAATCAGCTTTCAATTTAAGCACTGTTCAAACAACGATTATGATGACAGTTTTCAATTTCTTTTTTTATTATTGGGTGATGGCAATTATTTTTGAAGTTATGGACAGGAATTGTGGAAATCTGAAAAAGAAATACAAATACAAAGAAATAAGATCAAAATACACTTTCACTGAAATGGCAATTAAAGTCTTAACAAATCAAATAATACAAGTATTGGTTGTTGTGTTTATTTTATCAAAATCATGTTCTGAAAATTTTGATTTTTCAGGATGGGGAACTTTAAAATCGAATGTTTTCTTTTTCTTTGTCATTGATTTGTTTTTTGGAGGTGGTCATTACATATTGCATTTTCCAAGTTTATACAAGCCAATACATTCATTGCATCATGCAACATACAGTTCACAAGGCGTTTCAGCACATTTTATGACTTTTGTTGATTTTATATTTGAAAGTATGACTGCAGCAATTTTAATGTCTATTTCTTTATTTTTTGGGTTTTCTCCAATTGCACTAGTATCATGGTCAGCAGTGTCATCTTATCAAACAGTCGTTGATCATTCAGGTTGGAACTTACCACTAAATAAAGATCCACTACATCATTATCTCCATCACAATTATAGAAAAAAAATCGTAAATTTTGGTTTAGGTCCAATTGAACAAATTTTAGGGATTTGGTCGGAACCAGAAGGTATTGAAAAAGAAAAGTATATTTCAAATAAATAATTCTTTGATATCTAACAATAAACCCTCAATTCTCTCTATTAGCATAGTTAATGCATGAAATGACCAACAAACAAGAAAAACATTTAATCAAAATTAATTGGTGAAGGAGAATAATAAACGTTTGATGGAACATATTTGGGTGAAACCGATTTTGTGATTTTCATTGGTGGGAAGGAATCATCAACATTGGAAAGAATAGTCCCTTCTTGAAACAACAACTCTTCCCAATTCTTCAATATATTGAGTGAAATATCTTTTGCAACAGAGTCATATTCAAACTGAATACATTTTTCAAAAAATGAAACATGATTGTTTTCGCATACATTCAATTGAAATAGTTCGTTTGAATAATTTGGAAATAAATAAGATGAATATCTGATCATAGGAATAGTTTTTGAACCACAAATACAGCACAGCAAAGTTGTATTTTTTGTCTTCCAATTTGGTGATTTTACAAATGGAACTGTAAAACACCCAGAAATTAATGAATCAAACTTCCAAAATTCTCCAACATTTGTTGGAAATCGTGCAAGATTCTTGGTAATTTCATTAGATATTGGTTCTCCAAGTAGATCAATATTTTTTGTTGCTCTGTATAGTACAACAAATAAATTTGGTATTTTGTTAATGAGCATATCAACAAGTTGAAAATTACCTGAAGAAATATCCATGCAACTTCTATATGATGAAATGGCCCCAACTAAATAACTTGTATCGAATTCACAATATTTAACAGAATAGATGAAATCATGATGATATTTGGATAATTCTTCATTTTCAAATTCTCTAACTCGTAAACATATTGCAGGACAAACTAATGATTGAGAGTCATCACTAACAACATCAAAATTAGTCCCACGATATTTAAAGGTTTTTAAAATTTCATTTTTATCACGAAAATTGATATCAGTGTTGTTTTCATGTTTAATGAATCTACATTCTTCGATCACAAAACTTTGAAGATCACTTAAGATTGCATATTGCAAGAAATTGATAAAATCACAATCAAAAGCATGTAAAAATGAATAATGTTCTAAATGAAAACCCTTTCGATATCCAAAATCCAAGACACAATGATTGAAATCCAAGTATGAATTTTCAGTGCCAGATGAGGTACTATTGGTTGATATTGGGGAGTCTAGTTCAAATTTTATCATAGGAATATCATTATCATATGTATGGCTGTCAGGTACTATTTCTGTGAGGTATTCAAAATAATCCTGGTTTTGAAAAGGCCCATATTTGAAGATGGAAATGTGTAAATTGAAAAATGAGATATTTGAACAGTTTATATTCTCTGTCATTGAAAGTTTTACATTGTCTCCATTCCCAATGAATTCTAATGATTTGTGAATGAACCTTTCAGATAAACGATGTACACCTGATTCAAGTAAAATAATATCATAATCAACTGAATCATCAAAGGCAAGATCGACTGAATTATAGTATCTGATGTATTTTGATGTGGAATATTTTTTTTTATCTATCACAACAGCTCTGATAATTGCTTCAGGATTTCTTTGATAAAATTTTCCTTCTTTTGGCAATTTTGAAAGAAGAGGGTTTGTGTTATACTTTTTTTTTAATTTTCTATTTTCTTTTTTTCCTAAATAACGTCCAACAACATCAAATCTCCAAGAAAATTCATTCTCTAATTTTTTTCTTTTTTCAAAATGGATTGGAAACATTACTGTTGTCCAGGCTACACACACCCTCATTAAAGGATGTTGATTTTCCAAATAAGAACCGATTTCACTAATAATCTCCGGTGGAAAAATGATGTTGGAAGTGATTTCTTTTTCTTTTTTTTCAAAGTAATCTTTTGTGCTTTCTGTAATGGTCTTTGTTTGAGTGAGGTGTTTTTCTGAGAATTTATATTCTAATTCCTGAATTTTTGGTTGTGTCAATTGGACTTCGACTTGTGCTGCACTTCTTTTCATTGACATCAATTTCATTGGATACTTTCAAAATGAAGTTCAATTATATCATGAGAATTTGAAACTTCAACAAACAAAAGTTCTGATTTTTGTAACCTTTTCTTTTATAATGTTGGTTTTTGTCATTGGCTCAATATTGTTGTCCAATGAAACTGTTGTTCGTACTGTTAACAATATTGCTTTGGTCAAACCTCGCTCAATACGGAAGAGATAATTTACTGGAGAATTGTAAATACTCTGGTTCTCAAAATTTTGATTTTTTGCATTTTGCTCAAAGGTTTTTTTTTTTTTTTTTTAATTTTTCAAGTTGGCCAGCTTCGAATTGTTTATTGAACAATGGAACATGTGAACATTCTCTAGTGAATGCATATTTCACTATACAAGGGTTATGGCCATCTCTTATTGAACCTACAAAAAAAAATAATTTTTATTTTCCTCAATGTTGCAGTAGTTCAAAGTTTGATGCACGAAAAATTTCTAGGATAAAAAACATACATTTCACATGGAATAATCTATCCTCAGAAACATCAGAATTGTATAAAAATGAATGGATGAGAAGTGGTTCTTGCATTTCAAAAGAAATTAATTCAATGGGAAATCAAATGAAATATTTCAAAGAATCCTTAAAATTATACAAAAAAACAAATATAATAAGGACTTTATTGACTTCAGGAATATTTCCAAATTCAAAAGAACATGTCAACTCAACAAATTTTAAACAAATTTTGACAAAGGTTCGGAATTGATTTTTTTTAAATTTTTTGAAGAAATATCAATCAGTTCCTGATATTAGATGTAAATATAATGAAAATTTAAAGACATATTTATTAACGCAAGTTTGGTTTTGTTTAACAAAAGATTTGAAATTTATGAAAGAATGTCCTGTTTTAGAGAAGAACGATAAATGTCCAGAGAGTTTTATTTTTCCTGAGCCATTACATCTGGAAGGATTTGAATCATTTTAAAAATAAACTTTTAGTCTAATGTGACTTATTTATTCAGTTTTGATTTCTTTTCTTTATTCCTACATCAATGTTTCGTAAATATTTCATAAGATCGTGAACTAATATCTTGATATTTTCTGATGGATGCATCCACATTTTCCTGATCTAATTGTTTCAATACTTCATAACTAACTACCTTAATGTTTTTATTTTCATTCTTTAATTGTTGTGATAATTTAATTAATTCCTTTTAAATGAGATGAAAAAAAAATTCGTACCACAAAAACTGAGAATTTGAAACATCAGTATCCTTAATGAAGAAAATTTGAGGAACAATTTAACAAACATTTGATTCATGCTCGAAGCCGTTAAAAAATAGACTCGACCAATAAAATCAGTTAGAACCTTTTAACCAATCAATTCACTTGATTCTACTTGAAAACAAACAATATGGACTCACTTATACCAGTAATTAACAAACTCCAAGATGTTTTTCATAGCGTAGGCATGTTAGACACTATTGACCTTCCACAAATTGCTGTGGTTGGAGCTCAAAGTTCTGGAAAATCCAGTGTATTAGAAAACATTGTAGGAAGAGACTTTTTACCAAGAGGTAGGAGATTTTTATCCTAATTTTAATCATTTTAGGTTCTGGAATTGTCACAAGAAGACCTTTAGTCTTACAACTCAACACAGTTCCTCAAGACAAAGGAGGTAATTTTTTTTTTTTTTAATTTCTTTTTTTTTTCAATAGAATGGGCTGAATTTTTACACGCACCAAAGCAAAAGTTTACAGATTTTTCTGACGTAAGAGAAGAAATCTCAAGAGAAACAGAACGTTTAACAGGAAAAAATAAAGGTGTATCAGCTTTACCAATTCATTTGAAAGTCTACTCACCAAAGTAAGAAACTAAATTCATTTTAAAAACTATTTCAAAAAAAGTGTTTTAAATCTTACACTTATCGATCTTCCTGGATTAACAAAAGTTGCTATTGGTGACCAACCAAAAGACATTGAAGACCAAATCAGAAAAATGATTTTACAATTCATCACCAAACCAAATTGTATTATTCTTGCTGTTTCACCTGCTAATGCTGATATTGCTAATTCAGATGCTTTAAAACTTGCTGCTGAAGTTGACAAAAGAGGAGTTAGAACTTTAGGTGTTTTAACAAAGATTGATTTAATGGATGAAGGAACTGATGCTATGGATATCTTAAATGGAAAAGTTTATAACTTAAGAAGAGGCTTTATTGGTGTTGTAAACAGAGGTCAAAAAGATATAGTTAACAACAAACAAATTTCAAAGTCACTTGATGATGAAAAGAGATTCTTCCAACTTCATCCAATTTATAGTAATATCGCTAATAGATTAGGAACTGCTTTCTTATCCAAAACACTTAACGCTGTAAGTTTTTTTTTTTTTTTAACTTTTGTTTTACAAAAGATTCTCTTAAATCATATTCGTGTTTGTTTACCAGATATCAAAAATAAAGTTCAAGCTTTAATGCTTCAAGCTCAACAAAGATTAGATACTTATGGTACACCTTTAGGAGAACAAAATATGTCACAAGGAGCTATGATTTTACAACTTGTTACAAAATTCACTCAAACATACATTGATTGTATTGATGGTCGTGTTGTTAGTCAAAATCCAAATGAATTATTTGGTGGTGCACGTATCAACAGTATTTTCACAACAAAATAGTAATTTTAAAAAAAAAAAAATTAAAAAACCCTTTTAGTACTCCAGCTTTGTTAAAAATGGATGCTTGTGAAAATTTGACTGATGAAGATATTGGAAATTGTATCAGAAATGCAAAAGGACCTAGAACATCATTATTTGTTCCAGAAGCTGCTTTTGAAGTAAGAATCCACCAATACAACAACTTAACTTTCTATTTTTAGATGTTAGTAAAAAAACAAGTTAAGATTCTCCAAGATCCTTCACTCAGATGTGTTGATAAAGTATTTGATGAACTTACAACAATTGTTGATTTTTGTGATAAAGACTTAATTAGATTTCCAAACCTTCGTGAAAAGATCAAAGAATTTGTTATTCAATTACTCAGAGAATACACAGTACCATGCAAAACTTATATTAGAGATATGATTGAAACTGAACAAGCTTATATCAATACAAATCATCCTGACTTTTTTGGAGGTGGTACTCAAGCAGTTCAATTAATTGAAAAAATGAGCACAGGACAACAACCAATTCCAAAAGTGGAAAATCAAAATTACAGTGCTAAAGGAAAAACACCACCAAAACCTTTACCACAACCAACACAGGTAATATATCCAAACACCTAAAATTAATCAACTAACCCTTCACATTTAATATTTTTTTATATTTCTTTTCCCCATTTGTTTGTAGAACAATTGCTGACAGTTTTTCCAGAACTCTGGTGATGATTGGCAAGATGTTTCACCTTATTCAACTCAAATGAAAAAATCAACAGGTAAAAAACCAGTTAAGAAAATGGTCAAAAAATTCAGAAAAGTAAATAAGCCAAAACAACAACAACAATTAAAACCACAAACTCAACAACAACAACAAAAGAAAAGGCATTCAGGTGCAAAAAAGAATAACTTCTTTTCAAACTTCTTCGGAGGATCACAACTTCAACAAGGAAATCTTCCTCCACCAGATGAAGACGTATTTGAAGAAGATGATGAAGATGAAGATGAAGTTGAAGAATATTTTGAAGAAGAAATTGTTTATGAAGATGAAGAAGAGGAAGATGAAGAATTTCAACCAATCCAAGTCCAAAAATCTGTCACACAGCAATATGTTCCGCAAATGAGTGAGGTTAGAATATAATCAAAAAACAGTTTTTTTTTTGAATTACAGATACTAACAATTTTGTTTAGAGTGAAATTTACCAAAAATCTTTTGAAGATAGAGAATCAAATGAAACAAATATTATCAAAGCACTCCTTCAATCATATTTTGCAATTGTTCGTAAAACTGTTAGTGACAGCACACCAAAGGCTGCAATGCACTTTTTAGTAAATAAAAGTAAAAAAGAACTTCAAAATGAACTTGTCAAGAACTTGTACAAAGAAGAATTATTCAATGAATTATTAAAAGAAAATGACGATGTTGCTGCAAAAAGAAAAGCAACTCAAAAAATGCTTGAAGTTCTTCAAAAAGCAAATCAAATTATTAATGAAGTCAGAGATTTGAAAATTCAATAAATTATATTTTAGTTCATTAATTATGTTTTTTTATCCAATCAGAAATATCATCAAAAACTTGATCTTTTGAAGGTTCCCAGAAAATATCATGATATTGATCTTTATAGATTTTAAGTTCTTTATCTTTTTGTGGTGACTTTTTCATTAACAATTTTGCTCCTTCAATATCACAAACAAAATCCTTATCTCCAAACACAATAAAAAGTGGGAGATCAATTTCATGTAAATTTTTTTCGAGATCTAAAAATCCTTCTTGTAATGCTAATCCTGTTCCAATTCTCATACTTCCAGTATAGTTATGTTCGTCTCTATGGAATTCCTCATGAACCTCTTTGATTTGACTGGTGAATAAAATTTTAAAGATTTTGAGATTCTTACGTTGCATTATCACTAAAAGGAATCAATGGATATGTTGGAGAAACAAAGTTAATCATATGTGCAATGGTAGTAACAAATCCATTTGGTTTTTCTTTTGGTGAGATTAAAGGACCAATTAAAATTGTTCCATCAAATAAATCTTTTGATTTTCGAATTGTTTGCAGATTCAATAAACCTCCCATTGAATATCCCACAAGAAACATCTTCATATCTTTTTTTACATATTTTTTTTTACAATCTTGTGAATATTCAATAATATCCTGAACACAAAGTTTTGTGTCATCAACAAAACCTTTGAATGATAAGTTAAACAAAAAAACCTGGTAATCCATCAGAAAATCCATGTCCAATGTGGTCAATTGAACAAACACAAGCATCTAACTTATTTACTAAATGTAACATAAAAGGAAATTCTCTTGATGAATAAGCTGCCAATCCATGAAGAAACACGACAATACAACTATAATCTTTGTCCAAAGGAAACATTTGTTGGGTATAAAGTGTTGTAGGTTCTCCATCTCTGATACTGGAAGAAGTAAAGATTTCTTCTGAATGTTTGATGGTTTTTAAATCATCTTTTTTTGGGTGAATATCTGGAACTGTAGCTCTCTTCTTTGTAGCAGACTCAAACATTTGTTTATTGGTTTCTAAAAATAAAAATGAGTTTGATTGGACATATTGTTCTTGTTATTTTTCCGTTGTTTGGCATCATCAAATGGGTAACGAACAAAGTTTTGAAAGTGAGCATACAGAAGTTAATTTGACAAAAGAAAAATTGAAAAATTATAAAAGATTGACCAAAGAAGCTTGTAAGAAAAAAAAATAAATTAAATAATACCACAGTGTCTTCTTCTGACATCAAAAAGTTGTAATAATTCAAAATTTTAATTTAATGTGCAAGATATAAATTATGGTACGAGTTATATCCTTCTGGATCAGCAACAAAAGAAGAATTCAAATCTTTTGCAACAAAAAGTAAAAATGACAAAATTTTATACAAAAATTAGGTCTTCCTGATGTACCACAAGATGATTCTGTTGAATATTTATTCTCTTCAATGGATTTAGATAAAGATGGACACATAACTTTTTTGGAATTTTTGATTTACCAAAGTGTAACATGTCCAACCTCCAATATCATCGACACTGAAGAATTAATCAAATGTGAGCATTAATTTCTATTTTAATATGAAATAGTAACATTTATTTACTTTGATGAAAATGGTGATGGAATTATAACTATTCCAGAATTAAGACGTTGTTTTGTGAAAATGTTCAAAGCTGCTGGTGAAGTAAAAACTAGTTTAGAAATTGAAGATAGAATTCAAGAGGTAATGAAAATTTCTGACACAAATCATGATCAAAAAATATCTCATGAAGAGTTCATGAAAGCATTTCAAAAAAATCCAAAAATTTTAATTGCATAATAAACTTTAATGTTGACAAGATATTTGCACATCAGAGAATTCAATTTTTAAATCTATTTTTTTTACATTTTTGTTGAAATAAAAATTCCTAAAATCAAAAATATTTTCATTCATTTTTTCAAAATTGGTAAAAATTGATCTCATGGTTAAATTTACATGTGCGTTGTTGAATGAACTTAAAAAAAATGTTTTCACTCTATGTTGATCATAATCTTCAATTTTTTCTAAAAATTTCGATTTTAAGAAACTAGATGCTTTGTGAGGATCTTGTGAATGAAAATCATCAAAAATTTGATTCAAATTGAAATTTTGAAGTTTTTCAGAAAATGAATCAATATTTGTGAATAATAATACAATTTTTGTATCTACAAAAAATTTAGAATTTACAATTCCATCAAAAAGATTCAAATCTTCAATCAATGAATTTGTACATGATTGAACATCATTTTCAAAGACTGATGAAATGGAAGTGACAAAAATTAATAAATTTACTTCATCAAAAATATGAATCCACTTCTTTCTTTCACCCTTTCCACCATTCACATCAAACAGTTTGACGTTCTTTTTGTTAAAAAAGAAATCAAATTTTTTCAAGATGTTAATATTTGATTTTGTGTATAATAAATCATCATTTGAAGGTAAATAATTGTTACAATAGAAATATTCAAATCCTCTCTTTAAAAAAATTGGTTGAAAAAATTTTGAAGTTTGATTTTTTTGAACAATTGATTCTTCAAAAAATCGTTTGGCAATTGGAAGAAAATCTTGAAAATTTTTTTCAATACTGCAATAGTTTTCTTTTGCTAGTATATCATTAAGTTTTGATAAATCAGTTTCAAGATTTTTGTCATTGTATTCGCAGAGATTATCATTTAAGTATAAATTTAATTGAAACATTGATGACAAAATATTTTGAAGAATAAGTTTTTTGAAGAAGCGTTTTTCATCAATACTATATGATTTTGAACCTATTTCGTTTGATATCTGTTTGAAAATTGTCGACTTTCCAGTATTCAAAGAGCCTGTAGATTTTTAATTTTTTAAGATGTTTATTTACCTAAAATAACAACTTTGTAGTCTTCCTGTGGAGGATCAGGTTCTTTTGAATCAAATACAAAGTTTTTTTCTTTATGTTTCAAACTCTTCAGCACAAATTTATTGCCCATTCGTTTGTTATTGGCCAATGCAATCAAGGAAGTTCAAATTAGGAAGGTCAAATTTCTCCTTTCTATTTTTAAACTTTTTCCAACGACTAGTTTTGTATTTTGAAATAAGTAAAAAAATGAGAAATTATCATTGAACTATCAGATACTTTTTCGTTCCAATTGTTAAAAATCAATCCGATTGGTCAGTAATCAATCAAACTTGTCAATAGAAGCATGAGTGGAAAAGCGTTTATCTGTTTCTTCACACTTTTATTTATGCTCAGTCAAATATCAGCTGTTCCAGTTGACTGTATTTCTGCAGCCCAAGTTCTTTCAGAAGATACAGAGGAATTTTTATTTGCTGAGTCCTTAGGATTACATTATGTTGGTGGAGGTCGTGGATCACAACCAATTATCAACGTAGCTCACAAACCAGTCTTTACAAATATTCAAATCCCATATATGGATTTAGCTACACAGTTACAACAAAAATTTCTTGCAAACATTTTATTACACAGACGTTTTGACAACAGTCCTTGCTCTGATAAAAAAGTTTGTGAATATAACTGTGCTTCTATTTTTCCAAAGTGCTCAGGACAACATGGCTTTATTGATTTTACAACACAATATAACCAAGATGTACAACAGCAACTTGCTTATAACTGGGTTTGTAAAAAGAATCTTTTTTCTTCAACAAACCAAAAAACAAGTTATTTTTCAATTATATTTAGGGTTCTTGTTTCTTCAGTCACAGATCTTTCAGAAACAGATTTTGAAGCTGAAATTCCAAACGCTGATGTCACCAACTATGATAATTTATTTATTGATTGGAATGAGAATAAAGGAATAAATGGAAATGTTATAGCTGTACTTAGAGCTTTAGAACTTTATAAAGAAGGTTTGAAAGGTTTCCTTTTGTTATGTTCAGAAGAAGCAAATGGATTCACTGATATCGAAACAAAATTAGATGAATATGAAACTGAAGCAAGGGAAACAGTTGATAGTAAAAATCAATATGTTATCAATTCAGATTCAACCGCTTCAGCTCAACAACGAGTTGATAATTGGGGAAAATTGGCAAAAGCAATCACAAATGTTGCAAACAAAGCAAAAACAAGTGGTATGTCAATGGCTTCATTTAAGACAGCATTTACAATTAAAGACAACAAGGCTACAAGATTTAGTAAATTTAATGCAAAATCATTTATTGATAAACGTAGTTTTTCATTAATTGCAAATTCACTTGGTAAAAAAGGAAAGAATGATGGAAATTTGAAAGAAAATGATTATTATCAACGTGTTGTCCTTTATAATCAACTTAAACAATCTTTAAGAAATTCATTTATTGAAATGGTACAAGGAAACTCAGAACAAAGAGATTTTTGTCAATGTTCAGATTACAACAGATTCTTCAAATTTTTCAATGATATTCCCTCATCAGTTGCACTTGGTACATATGGAATTGACCAAAATCAACTTGGATTTCAATATGATTACTACCAAAATTTTGAAAATATTTGCAGATCTAAATGTCCAACATCATCAAAATGTGAAAATAATGGAATTAAAAAAAAGACAGGAATTTGTTCCTACAACTTATTTGATATAAACATTGTTCAAAATCAACAATATCCAATCAAAATGAAAAGAAATGAAGCGTTGAAATTTGAAATGGGAGGAAATGATGTTTACGTTTTGCTTTCAACTGGAACAGCAATCAATTCAGTAGTTTATAGAATTGTTTTAGGAGGTTGGGGTAATACAAAATCATCGATTTCCATTGGCAAAGTGGGCGAATCTGGAACATTTGTTCATTCATCCACACTCAAAACTGTAAATTCCTCTCCATTTGATTTGCATGAACCTATTTGGATCACTTTTTATATGAATGAAATTAAAGTTGGTAGATCAAATTTTGTTGGTAGTGGAGAGATAATGTCTCAAAAATTGTCATCCAAAAGATTGTATACCTTCCCGACTCATGTTGGATTTGGAAAGCATTCAAGTGCTCCAAGATGTGATATTGTTAATGCAAGATTCGAACCTTGCTCTGGTAATGGTAAAAAATTAGGTTCATTCAAATGCAAATGTGCAAAAAACTTTTTTGGATCTTTGTGTGAGAAGAAGAAAAAAATTCCATCAAACAAAACTATCACCAGAAACAAAACAGTTTTTGTCACAAACAAATTTGTTTCAAAAAAATATAAAAAAAAAATCTCAAGACGTTGAAATAAAATATTTTAATTTTGAAAGATAACAATGGGACAAAATTTATTTTGTTTTTATTCAAATTTCATATTATTGGTTAGAATTCATCCAATCAAATCACTTAACGGTTTCGCGCTCAACAAAACTAACCATGAACGTACAAGCAAGAGACTTAAAATTACCTGATAAACTGACACATTTATGGAATATAAACGGTACTACAAGTTCAGAAAGAGAAAATAAAAAAGCTGAACTCATTGAACTTATCAACACATTTGTTGCAGAAGAAATTATCAAACAAGAACAAGTACAAGAAGAATATGAAGACAACATTTTACTTGAAAGAAAGAACATTGAAAATTTACACATGATTCTTGGCATGAAACATGTCCTTCCAAACCTTGATGGAAAGAATCTTTTAGAAAAAATAAACTTGGTCAGATCTGAAAAAGAAGATTTAATCAGAATTAAAAAAGACAGAGAACATGAAAAAAAAGTACTTCTTGAACAAATTATCATCATATGTAATGAAATAGACCTTGTAGAAGATTTAGAAAAATTCAATTCATTGCCAGATGACCTTAGTATTGAAATTATAAAATACTTGAAAGAATCATTCAAAGTCGTCCAAGAAAAGAAAGACAGCAGAAAAAATGACGTCAATGCAATATCCAAAGAAATTTTCTATCTTTTCAAAATTTTAGGTGAAAACAAAGATACTTCTTCATACATCACTCATGAACAAAAAACAAAAAGTTTTTCCATTTCAGAAATAGATGATATTTTATGGAATCCAAGTGATCATGAAAGAATTCCATTGAACCAGTCATTTTTGAATGCAATTGTTGAAAGAAGAGATCAATTGAAACTTGAATATACAAATAGATTAACATTTATCAAAGAGATATTAAGAGAAATTGAAAATCTTTATCAAAAACTTCAAATTCCAGTCGAAGATCAAATCAATACAAAAGATCCAAATTGGGAAAATCCAACAAAGAAAACAATGAGACAATTAGAACAATTATTCACACAATTAGAAGAGAGAAAGAAATTATTGTTAAAGGAATTCATTTCAAATGCATTATCTGAATTGGAAAATCTTCGTGAGGAATTAGGATTAGAAGAAGAAGAAGAAATTTATGATGAAGATGATAATATTTATTATGGAATGCTTGAACAAGAAGTTGATAGATTACAAAAGTGTAAAGAAGAATTTCATGGTATTAAATCATCAATCTCAAAAATTGAAGATTTAAAGAAAGATCTTAAAGAAGTTAATCAATCAGTTTATGATCCAAATAGATATAAAGATTCAAAGAGATTGTTTAGAGAAGAAGGAATTCGTAAAAGAGCAAAAGCATTGCCAACTTTAACAGCTCAAATTAAAGGTCGAATCATTGAATTTGAAAAGAAACATGATGTTCCAATTTATTTTGGAAATGAAAAGTATTTAACAATTATAGAAGCTTATGAAACTGAACTTGCAGAATCAGCTCCAAAAAGAACATCCATTATCAATCGAACTTCATCTGATTTCTCTTCAAGTTCATCATTGAATTCAACAATGACTAGTTCAAAGTACAAAACACCAAATTCAAAATTAAGAACAACAAAGACAACAACTTCTTCATCAGTTCAAAGACCTGCAACTACAACTAAAGTAGGTGTCACAAAGACACTTTCTTCAGCTAGAAAAGAAAGATTTGCAAAAACTCCAACATCGTTAAATAAAACAATCGGTGGAGGTGTGAGCACACTTGGTTCACAAAAAAAACCATTAAAAGATCGAAATTTGTAAATAAAAATATTCATTCTTTTTCTATTCTTTAATTTTGATACTTTTTGAAATTCGATCAAATGTCAACATTAGAAATGTATCTAACCTAGCTATAGATGATCTTCCTTCTTTTAATGAATCCAATCTATCAAAAAGGGTGACAATTAGTATCTTCACAACTTCTGAAGAATGAAATAATAAAATAGCAATGGATTGAAGACCTCCTTTAGATTCTGGGAAATAAGTCAAGAATTCAATCATTTCTTCATCTGTTTTGATATATCTGATAAAGTTTTGTAAAATTCCAATTATTTCAGATTCATCTAAAAAATTTGAACATTTTAATTTTTCAATTGACAAATCAACACTTTTATCTTGAATTTTACGTTCTTTATTTTTCATTTCCAAACTTTGAATATAAAAATGAAAAGAATTTGTTGATTTCCAATTATTTATTCTTTCCGCATTTGAAATTAACAAGTATTTCTGTTCCTCTGAACTTTTAACTGATAAACTATCATCTGTTGCAATTTTACATAATTGTAAAGTGTATTCCTAATGAAACTTTAGTAATTTATTGATTACTCTAAAATGACTTCTCAATGTCATTTCAATATATCTATCAGTTTTTCCTTGCATTTTTAATACATCAATCAATGCAATCATATTTGAAATAAATTTTTGATCTAATTCAGTATGTTGTGGTTGTTCTTGTTTTAAAATCTCATCAGATACTGTAATAGTGTTGTTATCTAAGTCACATAAAATATCCCATACTTCTTTTCTTTGTTTAAACATAGGATTTGCAACACCTTAACAAATGAATTTTAATAAATTTCATACCTGCAATATATCCTGATGATTTTAGTTCTGTGTACATACTTGATAATGAAGCATAAGGATACAATCTTCTTTTAATGATTTCGTTCAATGGAATTGGATCTATCAATAAACAAGCACTCATTGTTGAAAAACAAATCATTTCAGTTGGAATTGCCCAACCTACAAACAAAACTCTTCTTTCTTCTAGTAAACCATTGAAAATAGTCATAGTGTCTTGTTTGAAATTTTTAACCAAATTTGTAATGGACAACTAGGAAGAAATTGGAGAAATATTAAAAACTTACATTTTGATCTTGAAAATCAAATGGAATCTCCAATTGATATTTAACATCTTGAAACAATATATCCTGTTTCATTGATAAAGGGTATTTATCAATTACTGAATATTTCCAAACCAATGACTGTTGAACAGATTTAATTTTTGTTTTGATTGAACCTCATGAAATGTTGGTTTTTTCAATGGTGGTATTTCTATTAAATTTATCATGTCAAATGATGTTTTAATAATTTCTTCTTCTAATCCACTTTTATCTTCTAATAAATCATTCAAAAGTTGTTTCAAAATTTCGTTGAAAGAATAACAATTGAAATTTGTTGAACAAAATGTCAAAGATTTAACCAAAGCTCCTCTTTTTATATTTTGTTCTTTTTTAGTTTTCACATAATTCATGCAATACATGAAAGGTTCTTTATTTGAAACAACAGTAATTTCATCAAGATTTTCTGAGTCATTCGCTTTTTGAATGACTTTCATGAATAAATCAGAATCTTCAGGTTTCAAAACAATCGCTGAATACATTAGAATTTCAATAGTATTTACCAAATGGTATGTTATTTTTGTCATACATTGTGATAAAATGATTTCCTTCTTCTTGATAGTTTGTATCGACAATTTGAATATTTAAATCTTTATCAACTTCACTGAATAAAAGAATTAGATCTATTAATAAATAATTCACGTTTGGTATAAAACTTCATTGTCTTCTTCACTTGGTATTCTGAATTTACCAATAATACGATTTTTTGGATTGACAAACTCTTTGACAATTTTAATGATGATTGATATGTTATTACCTGTTCTTAAGAATTGTATATTTGTTATTTTTTCACCAATTTGAACCCATTCTGAAACATAACCATGTGAATTTATTTTTTAATTTACCAATTGAGTGAATATCAATAATATTACTTTCTTCAGGTGCTTTAAGAAAAGTTCCTTTCATTTTATGTAATCTGGATTATATTAAAAAATTTTTTGCTGTACCTTTTTTTAAGATTGAAGTTATCCTTTTAACAATTTTGGTTTTTAACAATTTTTTTTTTTTTTTTTACATTTGTTTCATTGTTGAGGAAAAAATAAGTCCAGTCATCTACTCTGTTATGTATTCCATCAGGAAGCATTTTCTCAGCTAAATCTCTGTTGAAAAAAAATAAAAAATTTTTTAGTTAATACTTTTGATCGAAATTGTTCAGTTGAGGATATATCAGTTTGATAGTGGAACCCTTATCAATATCAAATTCTGATAGAATTATGTGGTCAATATTCTTCACAGCCTTGTCGTTTTCGTTCAACATCAACTCCAACAACCAAAATTATCCAATAAAAACTCTCAAAAGGTTTATTTCATCATTAAACTAAAAATATAAAAAATTTTTTAAGGTGAAATTTTAAAAGAACTATTGTTGCATCAACCAATCGAAAATCCTTTGGAAGCAAAACAATGGAAGAAGACAAACGAAAACCTGTTTCAGTTGTTGTAGGTGTTGACTTTGGTACAGCACGTTCAGGCTTTGCTTTTTCATGGTTGAATGATACATCAGATACCATAAACTCGAAATCAAAGTAAGTCTACTCTAAACGCTATTTATTCAAAAGTTATCCAGGATCAACAAGTGAATATAGAAAAACATTAACAGAAATAATATATAATAATGAAACAAAATCACCAGAAGGTTTTCATATAGTTTTTTTATTTTTTTTTCAGGAATTGGTTATGAAGCAAGAAAGAAATATTATAGTCTCAAGCGTGATTCAGAAAAAAAATATAC
Source organism: Neovahlkampfia damariscottae (assembly GCA_016618085.1). NCBI lineage: Eukaryota > Heterolobosea > Selenaionea > Neovahlkampfiida > Neovahlkampfiidae > Neovahlkampfia > Neovahlkampfia damariscottae. The sequence goes on from JABLTG010000072.1 coordinate 82,197, forward strand.
CTTATTTTCAGATTTCAAAATGGCTTTACATTTACATACTTCACTCAAAGTAAAAAATCGATGAAACAAAATTAAATTTCCTTTTTTTTTAGTACAGTGATGGTGTTGAGGTGGATGCTTCAGATATTGTTTCAGATTATCTTGAATATTTAGTAGCTCTAGTTAAAATAGAAGTTGCAAGAAATATTGGAAAAGAAGATATTAGTATTGATCAAATTCGTTGGTGTAAGAAACACAGATTTTTTTAATAGACTTTAGGTTTAACAATACCTGCAATTTGGAATGATACAGATAAGTTTATCATGAGAACTGCTGCTTATCGTGCTGGTATGATTTCACGAGTTGATGAAACATCAGATAGGTTTCTATTTGCACTTGAACCTGAAGCAGCAGGTCTTTATTCATATTTGACATTGAAAAAATTTGAAAAAATACCTGAATTAAAGATGAATGAATTTGAAAAATTTATGATTATTGATGCAGGTGGAGGAACATTAGATTTAACAACACATCAAATTTTAAAAGATGGTTTTCTTAAAGAATTATCTGCAGGAACTGGAGGACCTTATGGAAGCAGTAAGATTATAATAACTAATAATTTCAATAGCAAAGTATGTCATTTCATTTTTTTAACAACACAGCATTGACAAAGACTTTTTAGAATTTGTTAGAAATTATACAGGAGATGAAGCATTTGATGAATTTGAAAGAGTACATCCCAAATATTTTGAAATAATGAGAAGAAATTGTATTCAAGTAAAAGAACAATTCACTTCTGATGATATTGGTGAAAATGTTGAAATACCAAAAAAATTCATCTCTATATTGAAAAAATACAAACCTGAATTGGCTGAAGAGATTGATGATGATATTGGTATAGAATTGACATGCGAAAATATTCATGAAATTTTCAAAAATACACTTGAAGATTGTGAAATTGTGATTTCAAAATTTTTCTCTCAATTAGAAAAAAAGAATATATTAATTGATAAAATTCTTTTAGTGGGTGGATTTGGATCATCAAAATTATTTCAAAATCATATCAAAAAGAAATTTGGAAATAAAGTGAAATCTATCATTATACCACCAGACCCATCAGCAGGTAAATCTATTATCACTTACACATTTCAAAGCTGTTCTCTTTGGGTCTGTTTATTATGGAAAGAATAAACAACTTATCAAATCAAGAATCATGAGAAGAACCTATGGAGTTGGTGGTTTTGCTTATTTTGATCCAAAAAAACATAAAATTGAAAAAAGAATTCCACTTGATCAATCAGAAAAAATATATCTTTGTAGAGATTTATTTGATATTTGGATACGTGCTGGAGATGAAGTTGAAAATGAAAAAAAAATTACAAAAAAATATCCTGTTGTTTCATCAACACAAACAGTAATGACATTTACTGTGTATTCGACAAAGAACAATAATCCTCGCTACATTGATGAATTTGATGATATTCAAAAGGATCTTTCTTTTTCAGTGAAGTTACCAATTTTAAAGAACGGAACACACACATCTGTAAAATTGGAGATTACTGTCGGTTCCACTGATGTCCAAATTGATGCCATTACTGATGATGGTCAGAAATACCAAAAGAAGTTTTTATTGGAAGATCATTTGAAAAATAAAAAATAAAAAAAATTTAAATTTTTAGTTTAATTGAACTTTTACTCAAAAATAAAATCGTTGAAAAAATTAACCAATCATTGGTGAACAAAAAAAGAGGTGATGAGTGTAAGCCTTAGAGATCGAGTTAGAGACAGTAAGTGATATAAACAACTAAAAACCATAATATAGGATTACTAAGTGATATGTTAGGTACTCTTCCTGAAAAAGGATGGAAGGTGTTAATAGTTGATGATACAACATTAAAAATTATTAGCTCTGCTTGCCGTTTAAGTGATTTAATGCAAAAAAACATAACAGTAGTTGAATTATTAGAAAAACCAAGACAACCATTTCCAAAAATGGAGGCTGTTTATTTCATAGCACCAATTGAAAGTTCAGCAAAAATTTTCTATGAAGATCTTCAAAAAAAAAAATACGAAGCTTTTCATGTATACTTTTCTAATATAGCACCAACTTCAATCCTAAAAATTATTGGAGCTTCAAAAAACAAAACGATGATAAAAACATGTGTTGATTTGAATATGGATTTCTTAGCGTTAGAAGCAAATTTATTTAGTTTCAAAGATGAAGATGACATTAAAAAAGCTTTTTTTTCAAAACAACAAGATGTTTATGCCGAAGAAATTGCCACAAAAGTTTGTGAAAAAAAAAATTAACACAAATGTTAAAAATAGTTATTATCATTTTGTTTGACTGTAGGTGAACTTCCATTTATTAGATTTGATAAAAATGGAAAAATGGCACAATTAGTATCTGAAAAATTACAAAAACATCTTGATCAATACAGAAATCAAAATTCAAAATCGAAAATTGCAGTAAGAACAAAAAATTTTATTTTGAAAATTGTTCACTTTAGAAAGCAAAACCTAAAGCTTTGATTTTTATTTTAGATAGATCTGTTGATACTGTAGCTCCTCTTGTACATGAATTTACATACCAAGCAATGTTTCAAGATTTATTACGCGTTGAAAAAGGTAATATTTATACTTATGAATATGTGGGTAAAAAAAAACAAAACTGTTAATTTTGAAAAGATGGAGAAAATAAAACAGTGTCAAAAAAAGTGGTTATTGATGATAACGATAAAATTTGGGTAAAATACAGACATCTTCATATTGTTGAATCAAGAAAAGCAATTAAAAATGAATTAGTTGATTTTAGAGATAATAGTGGAATGAATTTATCAAAACAAGATAGAAAAAATATGAAAATTGAAGATATGAGTTCAATGATGAGAAAATTACCACAATACAATACAACACTTGCAAATTATTCACTTCATTATAATGCAGGTCAAAAGTAAGTCTTTTAACTACATTTAAACAAATATATTAGATTAAATGATTTATTTAAAAAAAGACATCTTGTTCAAATTGCAACAGAAGAACAAGATATGGCTACAGGAAAAGATGTAAATGGAAATTCACCAAAATATGATATTGCAGACATTCTTAGAAAGAAAGATGTTCCAAATTCAGATAAATTAAGATTAATCATGTTATATGTTATTTCAAAAGGTGGAATTAAAAAAGATGCACAAAGGAAATTAGTTGATGTTGCAAAATTATCACCACAAGAAGAAGATGCACTTAATAATGTTTTAATTGTTAAACCACCAAAATCATTTTCATTTGGTTCTTTGATGAGTAATTTATTTGGACAAAAAAATAGTTCAACATCAGATGAAATTAGTTATGAACTTTCACGTTTTCTTCCTGCTGTTAAAGATTTATCATTGAAAATTCTAAAAGGAACTCTTTCTGAAAAAGAATATCCATACATTTCAAAACCTAGTTCAGAGTTTAAAATTGAATCATGTAAACCAAATAAAAAAATGGAGAAAAAAATTGAAGAAGAAGAAATTGGAGGTGGTGGTAGATTAGGTGGAGGTGGACCTTCTTGGAATTTTCTTCCAAAGAAAAAAGAAGAAACTATTTTGAACACAAAAGAAATCAAAAAAAATGATTACAAATTATATCTTTTTGTTGTTGGTGGTGTTACTTATTCAGAAGTTAGAACAGCTTATGAATTAGAAAAAGAGTATAATATGGAAGTAATCATTGGAGGAACAAGTGTTTTGAGACCTGTTGATTTTCTTGATAAATTGGGAAAAGCAAATTCATCTGGATCTAAAATTGAATCTGATGAGTTGTCTGTTTAAATGGATAAAGATTTAATTTTTATTCATTTGTTTTTGATTGAAGAAATATCCAGTCGCACCAATCAAACCAGTTGTCAAAACTGCGAAAATGTAAGTTCCAATTTTAGCAAAACGTCCATTGGATTCAATTTCACTTAAAATAACATCTTCTGATTTTGCAGTAACAATATAAGGATGTAACTTTTCTGTTTTTGTGTCGTTCATTCCTTTTGTTTTAACAGGATGAATGAATGTTCCATCCTCATCAGAAACAAATTCTCCCAAAATGAATAGTGGTTGTCCTAGTTTCAAACCTTCTTCAATTTCTTGAATTCCTTTAACCTTTTTTGATTCATAATATTCATTTTGTGGAAAAAATTTAGTGTGTAATGTGTTTGGCAATGAAAAATAAATTGATGTAAATGGATCTTGAATGAGGATACATGCTCCACTTTGTCTTGGACGTATATATAAATCAGTTGATCGTTTATCTTCTGTTATGATTTCTTTTCCTTCTTTCCATGATTTTTGTTCTTGTTCTGATGAGTTTTGTACTTTTGCTTTTGAACCAAAAAAACCGGTCTTGTGAAAAGTTTTGGTGAATTTTTTTTTTGTTTACTTTTGATTCTTCAGAATTTGTTTGTTTTGTAGATTGTTTGCTGGATGTCATTGTTTCAAAAACTCTCCAGGTTTGACTCTTGTGCATGATACATTCTTCATTGGACATTGGAGCAATGAGAGGAGTTTCTGATGTTGTAACTCCAATTACTTTAACATATTTACCATTATATTCATCTGATTTTTCCAAAAGTGTTTCTATTTTAACTTTGTCTGTGTTTCTAATCGCATTTGATTTTTTTAACGCTCTTGAATAATAAATAGCTGAAAAAGTTGTTATAGCAGCCGAAATAGTAGCACCTATTCCAAAAGCTATCAATTTGTTTTTGAGTTTTTCTTCTGTTGTTTTTGTCATTCTTTTTTTTTTGTGTTGAAAAAAACTGTTGAAAAATTTGACCAATAAAATAAATTATTTCTTGGAAAATACAATCATTGGTCATTTCAAATGGGCAAAAAGAAAATACTAGTTATCTCATTTTTAAAATTGAAACAACTTTTATTTGACCAATGAATCTGCTTAAAGAAATTTTCACAAGGACCAACTTTGACCAAGAAGAGAAGTACAACATTTATTTAACTGGTTCAAGAGTTTACGGTACTCATTCAAAAACATCTGATTATGATATTTACATCATTACAACAGACGAATACTTTCAAAAATTATCAAAAAAAAAACAGAATGAAGAAGAATATGAATGTCTTTATTTTGATGACATTAATATTAATTTATACTCAAAAAGAAATTTTGAACAAAAACTCAAAGAAAATTGGCTTCAAGCATTAATGTGTTTTTACTCATCAAAAGAGAATGTACTTGTGAAATCTTTTGATTTTTCATTTGAAATTTTGTATCGAAAACTTGGAAAATCTGTTATTGGTGAATCAGGAAAACATTATGAAATGGCAAGGAGAAAATGGGATTCTGAGAATTTATACTGTTGCAAGAAATATCTCATTCATTCTTTCCGAGATTTCATGTTTGGAATTCAAATTGCAAAAAAATTCAAAATTGAAAATTTTCAATCTGCAAATGATTTGTATAAAGAAGTAATGGAAGAGACAAAAAAAGAGTGGGAATTCTATGATGGAAAATATCATAAAATCTATGAAGATTTGAAAGTTCAATTTCAAAATGAAGTTATCTATAAAAATGAAAATGAGAGATTAAACTCTTTTTTAAGTGAAAATAAGAATAGATTACAACTGTTGAATTTGTATTTTTCGATTCAGATTTCAACCAATGATAACTTTATTTTTTTGAAAAGTGATTTAAAGGAATCACCAAAGAATTATAAAATAGTGAAGGAATGTGAAGGTTTAATATTGAAAAAATATACTTGCAGTATCGTTTGTTATCCTCAAGAACGCATTTATAATTGTAACGATCACTTTTGTGATAAATTGAATTTGAACAATACTTCAGTTTATTTCAATTTTGATTTTATTTTTGTGAATTTGTGGTTTGATAGTCTGAATAAAAGATGGAATTTTTCAACAAGAGAGTCAATGGAGTCATCAAAGTATCTTAAGATATTTGAACAAGAATTTAAAAATCAATTGCAGTTTCCAGACAAAGAAGACGAAAAGTTCACTTTTACATTTACATTTCAAAAAGAAGATACTTTCATTGTACATAGGGACCTTATGGATTCCATTTTTCTTTTTTCAGTTCGTGACAATACAGACGGTAAAAAAATGAAAATTTCCAAGTTTACAATCAAGTATGAAAATTGGAAAAAAATGGATGAAATTTATTTTTCAATTAAAAACTTGGACTTTCTTTTTGAAAAATCATTCAGTTTAGATCCTATGAAATACAAAGGATTTCTGTTGCAAGATAAAGATTTCAATCAAATGTACATTGATTCATCAAACTTCACATCATTGAGAAGTTTATTAAACGGAAAAAATATTGATTCTTCTGTTTTGGATCTTGTACGCTCTTCAAATATTTCAAAAAACAAAGAAGAAACTAACTTCAAAATTTTGATTTCAGACAAAGATCAATTGGAAAGAATTCAAAAAATATCAACAAAATATGATCAATTCATAAAAAAATATCAATCATTTTACAACTCAATTATAAACTTTGATTCCAAAAATTTTATTCAAGAAATTGAAAAAACAAAAAAATCAGAAAAGGAAAATGTGAAATTGAAAAAATTATTTTGCAAAATGAAAAAGTTAGAAATTAAAGATTTAAAAGAGTACTTCAAAACAATTTCCATCAAGGAGTTTCAAATTATTTTCGAAAATGAATAAAAAAATTTATTTATGCATATTTGTCATTGCTTGAACAAATTCTTGAAAATTTATAAAACCGTCTCCATCTAAATCAGCTGCTTTTATCACTAACTTTATTTCTTGATCTGTCATTTTTTCACCGATTGTGTGCATTAAATTTTTTACATCAGAAAAAGTCAATTTTCCATCATGATCACTATCGAACATTTCAAAAGCAGCTTTTGAAAAAATTAATTTTTTTGTAATAAAAATTACCTGTAAGTTCATCTACAACAGTTTGTTGTTTCATCAAGTACAAAAACTCACGAAACTCAATCTTTCCGTCTTGATTTTTGTCAACGTCTCGGAAAACATCAAGTACATCTGTACGTGATGGTGTATGTCCTACTGATTTAAGGACGTTTTCAAGTTCTGAAATATCAATATGGCCATCGTTATTTTTATCAAACATTTGAAATGCTTGTCGGTAGTCTTTATATTCTTTGGTATTTAAATCTTTTAAAGAAGGTCTTTTTATAAGTTCTCTATATTCTTCGTCTTCTGGTTGAAGTGTCTCTTTAGAAGAATCTCTTTTGTTTTGTTGAGACATGTTTTTATTTTTTTGAAGTACCAATGAGTAAGAAGTAAAGCCAAAATAGACCAATCAAAACCCTGTTTATTTTACCAAAAACCAAATGATTAAAATTTTGATTTCAGTACGAAATAAAACTTCACCAGGTTTTCATCACTTTTCTTCGAAAACCAATGATAAAACTCATTTTTTTGTCCAAATTTGAACTTCAAAACTCAATTATAGGTTGTATCATGCATATATCACTTTAAAGTTTATTTTCACCTTTTTAGACATTCCATCAATCTTTGTTGTGTTGGTGAAATCATTTTACAAAGTTCAGTTTTTTTACAATTTCCTTGACAAACCTTATTTGTATATCTTGATCTGTAATTCCAAAGATATTTCTTCCAATTCACATCAGATATTTTGAATGATTCATATAACTTTTCAAATGATTCATTTGACAAATCAGGAAGGTTATACTCTTCAGTAAATTTATAAAGACTTTTCCAAATAATTTCTCCAATTGCTTCAGATTCTTTCAATGGTATATAAAAATCTTCATAGTCTAGTAATTTGAAATCATCAGCATTATATTTGTATAATCTAACTGTTGGATGTTTTTTCGTCTTTGTGACAATGACACCACCAACAAACATTGGGTTAATGATTTTATTATCTTTGTTCATCATAAAACTAATAGAATCTGTGTGGGTATGTCCATAAAATTGACCAATGATTCTTTGATGATGTTTTTGAATCAATTCTTCGAATTCTAATAATTTTGAAGGAAACCATCTTGTTGAATCTCCTCTTGGCCGAATATGTCCAAGAATTATCACTTTTTCATTGTTTCTTGCTGCAAGTTCTAAAGAATCTTTGATGAATTTCATGTGATTTGCATGGTCTTTTGACGAATCAACCAGTAACTTCAAATTTTTAAAAAAATGAACTCATTACATATGCATTTAACATGCTTGACCATTGTGTATTCATGTTTATCACACGTAGTCCAGGCATGATTCTTTCTGTATAGTATCCTCCTTTTCTAATGTTGTTAATGGATTCTGGAGTTAAACGATGCTTTGACCAAATTCTTGAGAGTTGATTTAACATATCATTTGGTTGTTTATCATTTAAAGTGTCACATGGAAATCCATCCTTTTTTTTGAAAACGTCAAACATTATACAAAAATTACATGATTTCCAAAACTCGGATAAATTTTCATTCCTGAATTCATATCTTCTGTAAAGTCAGTGAATTCTTTTATCTTTTGTAAATTTCCTTCTTTTGTTTGGAGTTCAATATCATGACCAGCATAGTCTCCTGTCATAAGTAAAAAGCTTGGTTTTGGATTGAGTCTTGCTGTGAGAGTTTTTATGAAATTGAAAGTTGATTTTATAGTTACAAGTGGTGAATTACAATTCATTCCATCTGGTGCTCCAAATTTTCCTGCTTTTTTTGTTGTATTTGGAAAGATGTGTCGACAACAAACAATTTCATAATTACAGTTTTCTTTATCACCTCCTTCTTTATAACTGAAATTTAATTTAGTGTTTCTCTTACTTTGAGTCAAAGTGAGGATCACTAATTTGCCAAAAATATCCGACTTTTGCACTTACCAAAACGATAAGAACAATGAAATAAAGTATTTTCATTGGTGGATAATTTTAATCCAACAAGAAGAGTTTAAAACATTGACAATGAATTTATTAATTTTTGTTCCATTTTCCTCCATTTCCCAAAAAATTCTTCAACACATGTTTTTCAACAAACCAAAATGCATGAATCAAATTTTTCGAAAAATTTGACACTGAAATATTTTTCAAACCAAAACATTTTTTTGATATCGTAACTGACATAATGATTGTCATAAATAATAGAATTAATGGTGAAAAAAACAAAATTGCAATAACCTTTTTGAACGTTGGTATTGTATAAACAGGAATGGATTTCAATTCTTCAATATAATCAGTATTCAAATTATTGGATTTTGCGCCTTTGATAATTAATTCTAAATATCGTTTTGATGGATAACAAGAGAAATTGAAAGAAGATTTTCTTTCAAAAATGAATGCTTGAATAGTTTCATTTTGATAGGTCTCACATTCAACTTTGACAATATTATAACTATCTTTGCTATCACCAGTTCCTTCTATAGAAAATAAAATATCAAATTGTTGTTTTGTTAATTTAATCAAAAGTCCATGCATTATTGAACCTCCTTGTTTTTTCTTCAGAAATTTTTTTTACATAATTTGTTTTTTTTACAATGTAGTTTATTCCAGGTTCCATGTATGGTAGATTTGGAAAAAAATCAATGGTGTAATTTTTTATTTTCGCTGGTATTTTCTCAACAGGATAAATTTTTCTTCTTGTTAGCAAATATGGGTTCATATTGGTACCATAAACGAAACTCCAGACATATTCTTCTTCATTATTCACTTTTATAAAAGAACTTTCCATTTTGTTGATTTATTGGTGGAAAATTAATTTTGATTTTATTGGTCAAATGTCTGAAGAGAAAACAAAACTTGAAACAGTGGTTGAATCAGAAGAAAAACCAAAAAAAAAAATAGAAACAAGCTTACTTCATAAAAAATTGAACGAGTACTCGTGTAAAGAGTTGAAGGTCATTAGTCATATAAACATTTTATTAATAGGAGAAAAAGGAGCAGGAAAAAGTTCATTAATTTCAACCTTTCATCGTTCTTTACAAAATAATTATGGTGAAGATCCAATAGCAGAAGTTGGAACTAATTTAGCATCAGTTTTTTTTTTTTATTTCTAAAAATTACTATCAGGCTTTTACCTTGAAAAAAAAGAGTTACACTTTGAACAGCGAGAAAACGATTGTCTGTCATGATACAAGTAATTTATTTTGTTTATTTTTATTCATTCATTTACCAGGAGGACTTGAAACTTTATTACAACCTGAACTTGAACAAGTAAAAGCAATTAGAGATGGAAAAATTGAGGATGATGTAGAAATTAAACAAAAGTAAAATTAAATATTAAAATTAAATCAAAGACAAACATATGGATTCTGGGATTACTTGTATGCAATAATGTCAAGAAATCCTTCAAGTTTAATGGAAGAATCTTGTCTTAGAGATCCAAAAGAACCGACAACAATACAAGAATTACCACATGCAGTCATTTTTGTTGTACCAGCCAATCAAAGAAGAGTGCCTGAAGAGTTGGAAGAATTTGTCAATTTATTCACTGAATTTGGTTACAAACCAATGTTTGCAGTTACAAAAATAGATTGTCATGGTGGTCAAAAAGGTGATTTATACGCTGCTACTCATAGATATGATTCTAAAAAGGAAGAATTAATGGAATTATTCGATTTAGAATATGATAAAGTAAAACCAATACAAAATTATACCCAATGGACAAAAAGAGAAGTTTCAATTGAAAATTTAGCGTTGGACTTATTACATCATACTGTCAGAACAGGGGAACAATTTTTATCACAAATTGAAGAAAAAAATAAAATTACAGAAGAAGAGAGCATATTTTCAAATTGTATAATAAACTAAAACATATATATGGTTCAAATTTTATTTTGCATCAAGTTCGATCTTCTTCATAATCAATTGTAATCAATTCACCTTCAATTCTCGTGCAAAGAAAATTTGTGCATTGTTGTCTTTTCTGGTTTCATTAACAACTGTTTTTTTTTGTTTTAATAATAATCTCAAAAAATAAGCCAAAGAAAGACTGTATAATTCCATGATCAAAAAAAAACTAAAAAAAAAATAAAATCATTTTCTGAAAATAGGCAACTCTATTTGATTTGAGAATTCACAAAATGAAGAATTTTGTTTGTGAATGATTTTCTGTTAGGTAACAGATATGAGAATAAAATGGATCATTCTTCAAATTTTTTTCTCATTAACTTTTCAATTTCACAGTTGAAAAACAAAAATTGAATTGATTCGTCAATTTCTTTGCACAAAAAAAATGGGAAAGAAAGAATTCCAAGACAACAAAAAAAAAGGAAGAAGTTCTAAATATAATGAAAATAAACAAAGAAGAAAGTTACATTCTGTCTCTAAAACAATAAAAGAATATGAATCTTGCCACTCACCAACAGATTGGTTAAAATCATTTGAAAAAGCAGTAGAATCATCAAAGAAAAAAGAAATTAGAGGTTCTCGCATTGCTATTTTGAACCAAACTTTTTCTGCTTTCATTTTTGAAAAATACAAAATTGAAGATTACTCATTTGTTGACTTAGATAAAAATAAATTCCTCGAAGCTGCTTTTAAAACTGAATACTACAAAGAAAAATATGAATTTAAAATTCCAAAATTGACAAATGATGAAAAAAAGAAAACAAAAATTTTAATCATTGAAGGTGATTGTGTTGACACTGGAATTTATTTGAAAAATGAATTTAAGAAAAATCCAACTGTTTTAAATATGGCAAGTGACAAGAATCCAGGTGGTGGTTACAGAAATGGAAGTGGTGCACAAGAGGAAAATCTTCATCGAAGAAGTAATTTATTTCAATGCTTGGAGGATCCAGATGATGTAAATCCAGACTCAGTTTGGGATTATCCAATACCTAATTTTGCTGGAATTTATTCACCAAACGTTTGTTTCATCAGAGGAAATGAAGCAAGTGGATATCCATTTTTGGAAAAACCAGAATATCTTTCTATTGTTTCAGTTGCTGCTGTACGTCATCCAGAGGTAATTTCAAAGAATAAAGAGTTAATGATGAATGAAAAATCTGCTGAAATAACAAAAGAGAAAATAAGAAGAATGTTTTTAATCAGTTTAGAGAATGGTCATGACTCAATTGTGTTATCTGCTTTTGGTTGTGGTGCTTTTGGAAATCCACCGAAACATGTTGCAATGTTATTCAAGGAGGTAATTGATGAATTTGATGGATATTTTGATCTGATTGCTTTTGCAATATTTAATGATCATAATTCTGGAAAAGATCATAACAAAGATGGAAATGTAAAACCATTTGCTGATGTTTTTAAACAAAAACCAATTAAATTTGAAACTTTATAAAGTAAAAATTAATCAAAAAGAAATTAATAAATCTTTCTTTGTGTCAATAGAAAATTCCATCTCTCAAACAGACAGAACCAATATTTGGGAGTTTTCTTGGTCAGTTGAATATATTTGTAGAGTTTTGTTATAACAACTTCCAAATAAAAATTTTGAAAGAATCATTCAAATAAAGTGGTCAAAAATAAAAATGGGAATTATGCATTCAATTCTATATTTATGGTCAGGGAATTATTGATAAAAATAAGTTAATTTGATGATTGTAATAAATAATTGAATAATTTAAGTTGAATATTGGTAGATAATTCCCTTTTCATGAATTCTAGAATAAATAACAAATGAATTT